>CABHPP010143347.1:0-22677 GCA_902168425.1 Peromyscus attwateri
AGGTGATTAGTTTCCTTAGTGTTTGTTATAATTGTGTAGGTGTGCTTTTGTGCTTTGTGTGTGTGAGTGTGTATATGATGTATGTTTGTTGGGGTGAAAGTGGGTAGAGGCTGGAGTACAGCTTTGTGGAGTTAGTTCTCCCCTTCAACCTTTATGTGGGTTCTGGGGATCAAACTCAGATCCTGGGAGGCATGCAGTCACTTTGTCCGCTAAACCATGTCTCTGGCTCTACTGATGGGATTCTTGTAATATAATTTAAGTTATCTCAAATGATCTTCTCTAGAAAAGTTCAGATTTATACCAAAGAAGGAAACCAAGGAGTTTTGCATAGTACCTGGAAGCCTTGGAATGCTGGGAAGATATATGTTCCAATTAGAACAAAGAACTCCATGTTGAAATCCGACACTATCCAGGAAACTCAGAGGAAAGATGCTGAATTCAAAAAGCATCTTTTATGGCAATAAGCATTGTATTAGGTAGGGTTTCTATTGTGAAGTGACACCATGACCATGGCAACTCTTATGAATGAAAACATTTAATTGGGTGGCTTGCTTGTAGTTCAGAGATTTAGTTTATTATTGTCATGCTGGGAAACAAGGCAGCATGCAGGCAGATATGGTACTGGAGAAGGAGCTGAGAGTTCTTATATCTTGACCCAAAGGCAAGAGGAAGTGGTTAGTGTCACTAGGTGTGGCTTGAGCATATATGGGACCTCAAAGCCCACCTCCACAGTGACACACTTCCTCCGATAAGACCACACCTACTCCCACAAGGCCATACCTCCTAATAATGACAGTTTCTTTGGGGGCCATTTTATTTCAAACCACCACAAGCATGATTTCTCAGACTGAAAATCTGGGAAAGGCACATGCCTCAGAGGAGGACTGTATGCCACAGAGTAGCTACTCAATAGGTAATTGTTGAATGAATTCATTAGTTGAATTCTATATCCAGTAAGATTGACAGAATATTCTAGTGTCTACCACACAGAGAGAACCCAGTCGTAAGAGCTTTCCATCTTTGATGTATGTCTTAGGTAATGATAAAGATATCATATCTAACAAAAACGGCTCATGAAATAATATAAAATTATTATCTTCACAGTTTAAAATGAGAACACAATTCTCTAAGATAAAATTGGATAGAAATAATACTCAAGTCTAGGATACATCATTTGACTACAGCTTTTCCTGATGAGTCTTCAGCTGCAGGGTTCTGTAAATTTATGTAAATATTCATAAAGAAATTACATTTCATTCTAAATCCTTACTCAGGCACATTGTTGTCTAGAGGTGACAGCATTGCAGGATCAATGTAGATGATAGGACTGTAAGTGACCTCAGGTATCCTCCAGGAATTGTCTCTCATGAAGATGAGAGTACAGGATGCAGGAGAGCTGGGAGGCTTACAGAAGATTGAAAAGCTGCTGCTTCTTCTAGCAAAGAGGCATTTGGAGAAGTGAAAGTAGCAGGTAAATAAGCAGCCTATTCCCTGATGAGAGAAGTGTTCAGATCCAGAGGTCTTTCTCTGTGTGTTGTTGAGTTTGTTTATGTTTGTATGAGAGTATGGCTATATGCATGAATAAACATGAATTTGTATGTGCATTTAAATAAGTGATTTATTTGTGTATGAGTATGTATAAGTGAGAGTTGTGATAGACAGGCTACAGTGGCTTCCTGACATCCTGGCCTTGCATTGCTAATTTCACTATATCTAATACAATAAGCAGGAAGATAAGAAAGAAAACAACAGAGCAAGAAGAAGAGAGCCTGTTTTTGGCTTTCAACTGTGCACTGCTGTTCTTCCTCTATGTCACCAGGGCACTCATTTTCCCAAGCCCTTCTTAGGAAAATGAATGTGCTGGATTCAGCCTCATCACGCAAGCTTAACCAAGTTTATTTTAATTACATCCATAAGAATTTTCATACAGTACGTTCTGATCACACTTTTCCCCTCTTGCAACTCTTCCTAGATCCTCTCCACCTCCCTACCCACTCAACTCGATACTTTTTCTCTCTTTTCTTAAAAAACAAACAAAAAACCAACTAACCAACAAACAAAACAAACAAAAACCCCACAAGAAACAAAACCCACAAAATCTCAAAATTGGAAAACACACTATACAGGCAAAAGACAGATAAGACAAAAAATGCCTAAACAAAGAAATTTGAGACAAAGTGTCTATAAAAATACCATTGAGCTTGTTTTGTGTTGGTCATCTACTGATGGGCATGAGTCCTTCTCTAAAGTTTGTTTAATAAACCCAGTGAGATTCCACTGGATAAAACACTCTTTACAAGCAGGTCTCAATTGCAGATAGCTCATTGGTTAGGGCTGAGAGCCTGTGTTGACTTTCCCCTTGCAGCCCTGTAATCCTGTCTAGCCCCGTGGAGGCCCTGCACATGTTTCCACAGGCAATTTGAGTACATATGCGTAGCAGTTCTGTTGTGTCTGGAGTATGCTGTTCCCTTGGAGTCACCCATCCTATCTAGCTGTTAGAATCTTTCTACTTTCTCTTCCATATAGTTTCCTGAACCTTGAGAGGAGGGGTTTGATGAAGACATTCCTACTTAGGACTGAGTATTTAAAAATCTCTCATTCTCTGCATGTTGTCCAGTTCTGGGTCTCTGTATTGGTTCCCATCTATTGCAATAGGCAGCATCTCTGATGATGGCTGAGTGAACCACTAAGCAGAATGTCAGTAGGAGCCATTTTATTGCTATGTTTCTTTAGCAGAACAGTAGTATTGGTTTTCCTCTAGGACCATGGTCAACCAGTCTAAAGTCTGTGGCAACCTGAGAAGTGGCAGGCATGGGCTCCATTTCCTGGAAATGGCCTTAAATCCAATCAAACAGTGATTAGTAACTCCCACAATGTTTGTGCCACTATTGTAACAGTATATCTTGCAGGCAGGTCACTATTTTAGCTCACAGTGTTTGTAGCTGGGTTGATGGTTACTTTTCTCCCTTGGTAGTGTGCGGAATACTTTCCAGTACCATGAATGCTAGTCAGTAGGGGTGAAGCCTATAGTTAGGCAACAGATCAAATTTTCTGCATTCAAGAGATATGTAAGTGTTGTCATCAGCAACAGGATGTCATAAACCATCAGTTTGAGGACAGCAACCAACAGCCCTGGCATTAGCCTGAGATATTTGGGGCTTCCCGTAGGGTCCCTTTGGCCAATGACTCAACCACATGTAACTCATTCTTGGCACTGGATGTTTAACTTTGTGGTAAAGATATCTAGTTGGGGCATGTCTCCCCACTATTTGCTTATTCCACTTGGACTTCTTTCTCATATAGATATATGAGGAAGCCTCTCCAATAGTAAGTTTACATATGGTCCCCCAAATGGCCTTTAGTGCTAATTGCCCTTTCCATATTCCCTCACATACCCCTTTCTTCCATCCCCCTCCCATTTACTCCCAGTATTTCACCTCCCTGCAGTTATACATTCTATTTCCCCTTGGATTTTTTCGACAGCCCCAGTTTTCATTGGTTAACACTTTGGTTTGCTTTTCAAAGAACTAAGGCTTGGACTGTGAGCCACTGGGGAAGCTGCCTCAGGCAGGGAATTTGGTATAACAGGAGTCTTGAAATTAGCTAATCAACTCAAGACCCAGAATAACAGCAAACCAGAGCTTTTAATAATGGATTTTATCTTATCCCAATTTCTACATCTTCATTAATCTTCAACTCTTCCAAACAACTCACATAGCTCTGTTTGACTTAAAACTCAGGATGTTTTTAATTTCCTTTGTTAACAACTCTCCAGTGGAAAGTAGAAGTACTGATAGTATAAAAAATGAGATTAGGACCATGAGATTGGACCCCATTTCAACTCTGGTGTTAAATTCTGATATTACTTAGTTATTGGCCAAATAGCTGTGTTAAAACTGCTGTTAGCCAGGTGTAGAGGCCTATCCAACAATCCCACCACTTGGGAGGAGGAAGCAGGATGATCATGAATTTCAGGTCAGCTTGGGCTACATATGGAGGTCATAGCCTATCTTAGGCTATGTAGAGAGACCTTGCCTAAAAAAGTCTAACCTAAACCAACCTAAAACTGCTGGTAAATTTTGTGTAGTATAATCTTTGTTTTTATGAATGAAGCAAATATGTATTAAGGTCTCAATTAAATTTATTGGCATATTTACCAATAATAGCTATATATTTGCCTGAGAATCCAACAGGGCTCTTAAATCATTTATAGAATTATACTTCTCTGATATAATGCAGTTACTGAGAAATTTATATACAAATTTGTAGGAATGGATACTTTGTTATAAAACTGAGTAATAATTGTTCAGGATCTGCAGGCTAACATGTTATTACATATTTCTTGACTTATCAATCTAACAAAATATTAACATGATGGACTAATTTCTTTTCAATAACAAGTTGTGGAAAATAACCCCTTTCGTCACCTGATAATGTGTCATTTAACTCGATAGAGCTGCCTACAATTATGTCATGTTCTTCTCCCTTTTCATTTCCATTCTTACTTTCTGGTTACCCATTCTAGCAATACAAGACCAAGTCAAGCTACAAGGCTTTTGCAGCAATCCCTACAAATACATTGCTCTTGGAACAGAAGGTCAGTGTTGGCTTTTAAGCAGAGTGGTTTTTATGTTTCTAGTGTCAGTTTTGTTACGTGTATAAAATTTCTAATGGAAAAAATGCATGTTTTCCAGTTTTACTAAAATCAAAACTGCTCCTAGTTTAAGATACTGTGACGAAAGCATCTTGGTTAGCATAATGGCTGACATCCTTTTCACCACGAGGGTTTGAATATGATCTCAGAGATGTCTTGTCCACTGTCAAGAAGACTTGGAGGTTTGATTCAGACTTCACTAGATTCCCCCCTTCTTTGGAAGTTTAAAATCTGTTATGTTTAAGTGTTTCTTCCTCTGTTTGCATAAATCAAAGTCAAGGTAAAATGAGATTATGTACACAACTGGCTACCTTAGTCATTGATCAGGTCAAGATTTGATTAATGTCAGCCTCCATTATCATGTTATATGCATACCCAGATATAATCCTGAGTGTCTGCTGTAGCAATGCAGACTCTACCACCGGCTAAAACTCCTCATCCGTTCCCGTCAATCACTGCTTCTGCCCCTACTCCCTTCTGAGTAGCAGGGAGATTGGAAATCACTCCTAATGACTAAAAAATAAGCTTCCATATGGATCTAGGTAGTTTTGCTTTGCTTTTAAGCATCACCAAGTATAAAATGATAGGATGATGTATATATTTTAATAAGCTAATCACATACATGCGAGTGAAATCACATGGAGGATTCACATCAGAATCAAAGTGAAATTGTTTACCAAGTGTGGGAAATTATAGATGTCATATGTTATTTTATGGTGATTTATTTAGGATATTTAGTAGTTACTGCATTAAGCCTATTTTTTTACATGGTTAATGATAGTGTTTCAAATACTGTTGCTATCATTTGTCAAATGTTAATTGTTTGTCAGCCATGTGATATTTTGATATGCAGGTTTATGAATTCTTATTCTTATTCTGCATTCTTATTCTCTTAGCATGATCCAGAAAATGAAGCCTTTGTATGATGTCTAAAAAGTAAGATTTACATGGGAAATGTTTAGCAGCATAAGATCAACATTAAGTGTGTAATATTTCTTTTAGCTTGTGTCTCTGTTAATAACTCCAAACCATCCACATGTGGTCTAAAGTCTGTGTTCTGTATGGACAAATGTTGATCTGCATGGTTGTCTGCTGGAGAAACATCTGAGAGTTGATCTCTAGCTCCTTTCCCAACTTTTTACCTTTTGTAGCTTAACAAAAGTTATAATAAGCTTAAAGCATTGGAAGTACATGGGAAGCAACTCTTCCTCAGTTGCCCCTTTTCTCACTGTCTAGGGCCATCATGGTGAGTCATGGGGCAGTGTTTAGGGACAAAGACCCTCTATCATTTTCAGGTGGCCATCTCTGAAATATGATCACAAGCATCTGCCTTCAGAGATCTGAGAGAGCAATGAGGCAAAGAGGACATGCACCTGCTGTGTCCTCTAACGGAGACACACTCCCCTGGAGAGTGAGGGGCTGCATGTTACATGTTAACTTTGTATGTAGAAAACTAATAGTTAATACTTCCTGGGACTCTGTGAGATATGGCTCCAAGTCACATTTCTTTTAGAACCTTTGACTTTACAGCTTTCTTTTCTACTACTGAACTGTTTTATAGAGGTTATAATCATTTGTACATTAAAGCTGAAAATTCACTAGTTGAACCTCCAGTTTTATCACAAACCTGTTTCACAAAGGGGTGTCGGGATATTGAGGCATATTCAATCCATGCAGTTCATATGAAACAGATCTTGTGGATTTTATTTTACATTTAAAATTATATAAGAAATTTATCTTGGTACAATAGGATGTAAATGTTATGTATGATACATGATTTAAAATAATGCTTCTCTAAGGAGGAGTAGCTGATTGTAATGTACTCATTTGGCCAAGGTAAATTGTTCAAGACCATAGATATTGGGGCTACTCAAGAGCCATGAATTAAATGAGAATGATTTTTCATTTTCAGATCATTTGCAATTCTACATTTTTTAAAATTTGACACCAGTGACCTCTAGGATTTATTTGTACAATATCACCAATCTTCCTCCCTTTAGTCCAAAGAGTCTCCCATGGACAACACAAAACATCCAGAGTGTACTCTTTATAGCACTCACTGGCCCCATCCTGATTTCATCTGCAAGGGATTTGATAGCTTTGAGATAAAAAGAAGTTTGTCAAAGAATGCAAAGAATGAACTAGCAATTGTCACTTTCAGAGATGGAGCCAACCAAGTCATATACAAGCAGCAAATATCATTTGAACAAGATAAAATGGAGCAGGGAAATTGTAATTTTATATATTTTAATTAATTTTTCTTATTGCATGTTTTTAATTAGACAATTGCTTTTAAATAATTTAAAAATAATACTTATTTCCCTCTTTCCTGCCTTCCTCTGTTTTCTATTTTTGCTTTCCCTTCTTTCCTTTGTGACTTTCTGTTCAGTGGACTTAACCCAGGGCCTCATACATGTTAGACAGTCTACCATTAAGCAATATCCTCAGTACAACAAAAATTTTTATATAAAGTCATGTTCATTTCCAATAACATTTAAGATGATATTGTATTGCCTTTTTCAGTGTTGTAGTTTTTAAGAAATCTGATAATTTAGTTCTTTGAATTCAACTATACAGCATAACTCATCATGTCATTGAAGTCAAGGGATTGACTTCTGAACTGAGTGAGAAAATAAAGAACATGACATTTAGAAATGCATTTCTTCTGGTTGGAATGAGGTTCAGAAGCTGCTTTGCCCTCTGTGCTAGAACACTGACTGCCTTGAGTGTGTGCAGGTCTTGTGCATGAAACCACAGATGCTGTGAGTTCACGAGTGCAACAGTTTTGTCATGTCCAGAAGACTGTTTGCTGTGGTCCTTCCTGACCTGTGGCTCTTCCACTATTTCCACTCCCTCCTCTGCAATGATCTCTGATCCTCAGGATGAGGGAGATATTATAGTTGTCCCATTTGGGCTAAGCACTCCGCAAACATTTATTCTCTTTGACCAGTTGTAAGTTTTTGTGCAAACTTCTGTTCACTGCATAACAAAACTTCCATAATGAGGTCTGGGAGTAGCACTAATTCATGGCCTTAGGACGGACACACACACACACACACACACACACACACACACACACACACACATATATATATATATATGAGAATTTGGTACTATGTATATTTAGCAGAAAAATAGTAGTAAGTTTTCCCAGAGGGCCATGATCTCCCAAACCATGAGTTCTTGGTTAAGTTTATAGCACCATGCATCTGTTTCTTCCCTTGGAGTGGACCTTAAATCCAATCAGAAAGTCTTTGGCTACCCTCATAACAGTCACTATTGCTCCCTTGGGGATATCTTACCATTCCAGTACTTACGTTATTATAGCTCACAGAGGTCATAGCTGGGTTAGACTGTTGATGATCTGCTTCTCTAGCAGCCTGTACAGCACTGTCTAGCATTTTGAAAGCTATCTAGTAGGGAGGAAACTTCCTTTTTAGTATCAATTTCATTTCTTTATGTCCTGTGACTGAAGTGGGTAGTATCTTCAGCAATAGGGTCAAGTTCTGGGGGGTGGCCAAGATCAGTTGAAATAGCCTGCATTATTTTGGTGGTCTCTGGCACTCCTCGAACAACTCAAGGGAAGATATCCCACACCTGGCACCTTTTTATTTGGCAATCTATTACTTCTGGGATGAACATTACTCTCTGTACAGGATAATTTCAATAAAAGTATTATATATATGAATATATACATATATGAATATGTACATATATATGAATACATGTATATATGCATCATGTATAGATATGTGTTTATATATGCATATATAACATATATATAAAACTTACAGAACAGAATATTTTTAATCATGGAAGCTTGTTTCTTTTCTGTCACATAGAACACAACTGGAAGGCTGATCTGGGAGAATCATTACAACACTTGTTTGGGAGCTACACTGTGGGTTGCCTTGACAATAGAACTCACATATATAACTCAAGTCTTACATGCTTCAGCAGTTAAGCCTCTCTCAAGATAATTATGTGCACAGTAGATTTTTTATGCCAAGCATATTGTATAATTAGCAAGTAGAATTATTTTTGGAAAATTACGTTATTTTTAAAAACAAGATTTTCAGCAAATTAGAACTCAGCCATCTTTTGTAATGAGTTGTTAAGTTATCAATAAATTATGGGATTAGTTAAGCTCTATTACCTCTGGATAAAACCCATTGTTTTTTCATTTTTGAAAGGATACACTTTGTTGGCAGGTAACATAAGGTTTCTTAACTTGTCTGCATCAAAACTTAAATTTATACCCTATTCCATTTCTAGCATTTTCCCTGTAAGAATTGATGAAAGAAGCATTTTTAGCTCACTCTTTTACCATGGTTTAATGGGAAGAGATAAATGTGAGGCATCATATCTTAACAAAGTAACTCTAACATCTTTGGCTTAAGCACCTATCAGTAATCATTTTCTCCCAGGGAAACATGAGCATGGGATACCGAGTTATATGCCACCCTCTATAGACTCGGTTAAGAATGAGGTCCCTAGACAAGTAACTTTATTATAGACATTAACTTCAGTCACAGTGTGTGCTGTTGTCTATTTCAGAAAGTGTTTGAGATATTTCTAATTTTTTTATCACTCAAGTCTGACAGTAATAAGGAAAATTTTAAAGTAAAATTGTTGCAACATACTAATATTCCAAATTAACTAATCATTAATTTTTACTATTAAATTTCTTCAAGGGAATAAAAAGGAAGATATATCCATATGAAGGAAATTTATATGCAGTTTATTATGTTATAAAGAATAATATTTTCTACAGAAAGATACTTTTGTTTTCTTGAAGGAAGCTCATGTTGTTTTATCCCTGACCTTCTAAGCATCCATAAAGATAACATCTTTATCTAGTGTAAGATATAATTTTCCCAATAAATATCGTTACTACCTCCCATTTTGAACATACATTTAATTTATAAAAATTTGTCTTTGCCAGATTCCAGAGCAGTTAAATTTTATATAAATGAAGTAAAAGTATAGAAATAACTGTTCAAATGTAAAGTTAAAAGGTTTAACCATAGCAGAAGAATACAAGATAGCAATTCTGAAGATCACAATGAAAAGTTGTTATAAAAATAGAAAGGCAGATGTTTGGTTTATCCCATTGCCAAATTAATTTACCTTACCTTGTCTGTTTAATGTTTTAGAATGTGGGTTGCTAACTACAACCTGATTAAATATAATTCTTTGGTGAATATTTTTTAAGAGTTCTGTAGTTCAAAAGATAATCTGGTTGTTAATTTAGGACATGAACTGTATGGCAGAGACATGACTTGATTTCCTGTTTTTTTTTTTGATCAATGAAGAGATGTCCAGGATTCAAATTTGTACTAACTGGTTACGCTCAAGTGGTTGTCAGCCATGAATACATTTCCTTTAGAGAACTTGTGAATCCCACTTATTTATCTGTTGGCTTCATTCTTTAAAAATTATATTATAACTACATCATGTCCCCATTCTTTTTCCTCCCTCTAATTTCTCTCATGTGTTCCCCCTTTCTCATCCAAATTTATGGTATCTTTCTAAAATATTGTTGTTGCATACACACACACACACACACACACACACACACACACACACACACACACCCTGTTTAGCTCATGCAATATTGCCTGTATGTATGTTTTTAGGAATTACCATTTGATGTTGCCTGTAGTTTTTTGTCTAAGGTTGAGGGCTCATGAACTTTCCCTCTTCCGTGTTTCCATGCCTAGTGGTATTGTCCTTTTTCAGAACTTGTTTGAGCACCATGTTGGTGAAATGTCATAGTTGCAGCTTCTCTGACATTTATAGAAAACACATTCTCACAGCAAATGCTGGCTCTTAAGAATCCTTCTGCCCTCCCTTCTGCAAAGATCCTTCAGCCTTAGGTGCAGGAGTTCTGTTATAGACACGTCAGTTAGGACTGTTTTTCACAACTCTGGGTCTCGAGTAATTGTGGTTTTCTGCAATACTGTGTCTGTTGCAAAGGGAATTGTTCTTGATGAGGGGTAAGATAAGGATTATGCTGGTTTATTAAAGTGGCAGTCAGTCATAGGTTCTCTTCTGAGATCCATGAGTTTACTAGCCATGGATAGTTGGTGAGATTTCTAGTACCAGGCGTTATTTTCCTCCTATTGAGTTGGCCTTAAGTCAAATTAGAGAGCTGTTTGTTACTACCAGTGTATGCATGCCACTGCTATAACCTTAAGGTTATCATGCCATAATGGACACTGTTGTGGTTCATAGGTGCCACAACTGGGTAGGACTGTTGATTGCTTCCTTTCTTTGGAAGCTTGCACAGAGCCTTCTGGTATGAAGAAAGCTAGTCCTCAGGAAGGAGGCTTTCAGGTCAGGTCAGCTCAGGTCCTCTGATCCCTGTGTCCAAAGTGCATGGCATATTAGGCGGTAGAGACCTACCTTCCATCTATGGGGGACAAACAAAGGCAACAGAAATGGCCTATACTGTTGTGGGAGTCTCTTGGACAGCACTGACCAAAACTCAAAAGAGGAATTCTTATATCTGGTGTTGGGCTTTTTGTTAGATAGTCTATGGCTGTTAGGGAAGCATTGTCTGCCCAGATGGGAAAATTTCATTTAAACTATATGCACATTTATACACCAACTTATGTGTATTATTAATATTTTTAGCTAGATAGTTAATAGTATGATTCCTTATAATTTTTTAGATGCCCTTACTGTTATTTTATCCTCCTCCTTCTTTCTTTATCTTTTCCCAGTTATTAATTAGAGCCACTCTGTTTTTCCCATTTCTCCCTTTAGCTCACTTATACCCAGCTAGTCTCCTCTCTGTTGCTTTTCCCCTTTCACACCTGTGAAACGGTCGGTCTCTTGTTACTTCCCTGCTTTCTGCAGTCACTCCAGTTTATATGCTTGCATCTGAAGATGTGGAGCTAGGAACCCAGGTGATAGGGAGTAAATGGCCCTTGTCATTCTGGGCTTAGGGTTGTCTCACTCACTATGATCCTTCCTAGTTCTATTTATTTACCTGAAAATTTCATGATTTTGTCTTTCTTTACAGCCTAATAATAGTCTGTTGTGTGAATGTACCATATTTTCATTATCTACTCATCAATTGAAAGACATTTAGGTTATTTCCATTTCTAGTTATTGTGAATAGAGCAATAATGAACATTGATGAGCAAGTATCTATGGAGTAGGATGTTGAGTCCTTTGGGCATATGTCAATGAGTTCTATAGTTTGGTAATATGGTAGATTCATTTTTAATTTTTTAAGCATTCTTCACATTGATTTCCAGAGTGGCAGGGCCAGTTTGTGTTCCCCACAACAGGGAATGAGGATACTCATCCGATATTGGTTGTTTTATTTATCTTTGTTGTAGGATAAGACAGAATCTCAAAGCTGTTTTGATGTGGAATTCACTAGTTTCTAGGGATGCTAATGTATTTGAGATACACTTTAGCCATTTTTGTTTTTTCGTTGTTTTCTTGAGTTCTTTTTATATTCTGTTTATTAATCATCTGTTAGATGTAAAGCTGGCAGAGATTTTCTCCCATTCTATGGACTTCTTCTTCACTTGATTGATTGCTTCTTTAGTTCTTCAGAAGCTTTTCAGTTTTTGAAGTGCCATTTGCCATTTGTCGGCCTTAACGCTTGGGCAGATGGGGTCCGGTTAAGGAAGTCCTTCTGTGAAACTCTATCAGATAGGGTACAGCCTATATTTTCTCCTATAAGTTTCAGTGTTTCAGGTTTAATGTTGAAGTTTTTGATCAATTTAGAGTTAGTTTTTGGCAAGGTGATAGGTAAGGGTCTAGTTTAATTTTTATATATGTAGGCACCCAATTTTCTCTGCACTATTTGTTGAAGATAGTTTCTTTTTTTCCTGTGTATTTTTTTTTTACATCTTTGTTAAATGTTAAATGGCTGAAGTTATATGTATTCATGTTTGAGTCTTCCATTTTGTTCTATTGTCTATATCTATATTTGTGCCAGTCCCATTTTTTTTATTACAATGGATATCTAATATATCTTGATATCTGGAATGGAACGATCCCTCCAGCATTGTTCTTTTTTCTCAGGATTGTTTTGACTGTCTGAAGTCTTTTATAGTTCCATCTGAGTTTTAGAATAGTTTTTTTTTTCTATTTATGTGATTGGATTGAGGATTTTGATTGGGATTACACTGAATCTGTAAATGGCTTTCAGTAGAATGGTCATTTTCACAACATTAATTCTGCCAATCCATGAACATGGAGTGTTTTTCCATTTTCTGGTGTCTTTCCCTGACTCTTTCTTCAGAGGTTTAAAGTTTCATTGTAGGGGTCTTTCACCTCCTTGGTTAGGTTTATTACCAGATATTTTATTGTCTTTGGGCTACTGTGTGTGTCCATGCTCCTTCTCTGTGTGTTTGTTGGTGTTGGATAGAAATGCTATTGATTTGTGCGAGTTGATTCTGCATCCTGCCTCACTGTTGAATTTGTTTACCAGTTCTAGAAAGTTTTCTGGTCCAAGTTTTAGTATCTCTTATGTACAATATTGTGTCATCTGCAAATGGGCCTAGTCTGACTTCTTCTTCTTCCCTAGTAGTATACCTTTAATTGCCTTCTTTTGCCTTATTGTTCCAGCTAGTCATTTGAGCACAATATTGAAAAGGAGTGGGGATAGTGGACAGCCCTATCTCCTTCTGAATTTGAGTAAAATTGCTTCAAGTTTTTCTCCATTTTGGATGCTAATGGCTGTGGGCTTCTCATATATAGTTTTTATTATGTTGAGGTATGTTCTCACTAGTCCTACTCTCTAGGACTTTTGTCATGAAACCATATTGGATTTTATCAAAGCCTTTTCTGAATTTATTGAGAGGATCATGTGATTTTTTTGTCTTTAAGTCCATGTACTACGTAGTTTATAATATTTATTGACTTGCGTATGTTGAACCATCCCTGTATCTTAGGTATAAAGCCAACTTGGTCATAGTGGTAATCCTTTTAATATGTGTCTGTATTTGAGTTTTAAGTATTTTTTGAGTATTTTTATATCTATGTTCATCAGGAATATTGGCCTGTAGTTTTTTTTTTTTTATTTTATGTTGTGTCTTTTCCTGTTTT
Organism: Peromyscus attwateri; assembly: GCA_902168425.1. Classification (NCBI taxonomy): domain Eukaryota; kingdom Metazoa; phylum Chordata; class Mammalia; order Rodentia; family Cricetidae; genus Peromyscus; species Peromyscus attwateri. The sequence continues at coordinate 13,730 of CABHPP010143347.1, forward strand.
GGGTATTAGAATAATACTGGCTACAAAGAAAGAATTTGAGAGCACTCTTTCTGTTTTTATTTATTTTTTAAAATAGTTTAAGAAGAATTTGTGGTGGTATATTGTATGCCCTAATAAACTTATCTGGGCATCAGAGGACAGAGCCAGACACCAAATTAGACATAGAGGTCAGGCAGTGGTGGCACACACCCTTAATTCCAGCACTTGAGATCTCATGTCTTTGCTTGGGAAGGACACACACCTTTAATCCCCAGAAGTAATATAACAGGACACAGAAAGGCATATAAGGCGTAAGGAAATAGGAACTCATGCTCTTGAGGCTGAGGATTTCATAGAGGTAAGAACGTGGCTGGATTGTTCTGTTTCTCTGATCTTTCAGCTTTCACCCCAATATCTGGCTCTGGGTTTTTTGTTATAAGACCTTTTAAGATTTGTGTTACAAGGATTGGCTATAGATCTTTTTGGAAAGTCTGGGAGAATTTTGTGTGAATCCATTGTTTTAGTTTTAATCAAGCCTTTTAGAAGGCTTTTATTGTAGTTTAATTTTCTTGTTTGTTATGGGTCTGTTAAGATCGTTAACTTCTTGGTTTAATATTGGTAGTTTGGCTGAATTTAGTAATTCTTCCATTTATTTTAGGTTTTCCATCTTAATGGAATACAGACTTTAAAATTATTCCCTATGATATTCTGAATTATCTTTGGAGTATGCTGCAATGTCTCCCTATGCATTTCTTTTTTGTGTTTGATTTCTCTCTTATTTTGGTTAAGTGTGCCAATGGTTTGTCAATTGTATCTTCTCAAAGAAATGGCTCTTATAATTAATTATTTGTGTTGTTTTCTTTATCTTACTTTTATTGATTTCTGCTCTGATTTTTATTATTTATTTCCATCAACTGAGTTTGGATTTGGTTTGTCCTTGTTTTTCCAAAATTTTGAGTTGTATTATTGTTATTTATTTTTACTCTTTCTGATTTTTTAAATGTAGGTATTTAGAGCTATAAATTCTCCACCACAGGACAATTTTCACTGTGTCTCAGAGGATTTTTGTGTTTGGTTACATTTTAATTTAGTTCCAGGAAAGTTTTTATTTCTTTCTTGACTTGTTCTTTGGTCCATTCATCATTCAGCAATGAGTTGTTTAATCTCCATGAGTCTGTGTATTTACTAGAGATTTGTCTGTTGTTGATCTTTAGTTTTACTGAATTATGGTCAGATCAGGTTCACTTAGTTATTTAAATCTTTCTGAATTTATTATGATTTGTTTTTTCATTGTAAGGTGTAGTCTGTTTTAGAGAAGCTTCCATGTGCTTTTGAGTAGAATGTATAATCTTTAGCATTTGGATGGTGTTTCAGTTAGGGTTTCTAATGCTGTAGTGAAACACCATGACTAAAAAGCAAATTGGGGAGGAAAGAGTTTATTTGGCTAACATTCCCATAGCACTGTTCATCATTGAAGGAAGTCAGAACAGGAACTCAAACAGAGCAGGAACCTGGAGGTGGGAGCTGATGCAGTGGCTACCAGGGATGGCACCATACACAATGGGCTGGGTCCTCCTCATCAATTACTAATTTAAAAAATGCCTATAGGCTTGCCTGTAGCCTAATCTTATGGAGGGATTTATCAGTTGAGACTCCCTCATTTCAGATGACTTTAGCTGGTGTCAACTTGACATAAAACTATCCAGGACAGATGAAATATTCTGTAGATACCTGGTAAGTCCACTTGATGTCTAATATTTTATTCTGATGATTTTTTTTATTTTTGTCCATATGTATGTCCACTGTAGAAAAATGTGATATTGAAATCACTTACTACTAATGGATTGATTTCAATTTGTGTCTTAAATCCAATAATACCATTTTTTTAAATGAAATTGGGTGCTCTATAGTTTGGTGCATGCAGTGTTTAGGATAGTAATATCTTCTTGGTTGACTGTTTTCTTGATTAGAATGAAGTGTCCTTTATATGTTTTGAGATAGTTTTGCTTTGAAACCAGTCTTGTCGATATCAGGATGGCAATGACTGCTTGCTTCCTGGTTCTATTCAGTTAGAGAGTGCTTTTGTCCACCCTTTTACTCTAATGCAATACCTATTTTTAGAGCTAAGATGTGTTTCTTGTAGACAGAATTTCTATGGATTTTGTTTCTTGACCCATTTATGAAGCCAGTTTCTTTTGGTTGGAGAATTGAGGTTAATGATATTTAAAGTTATCATTTAAAGTGTGTGTTGAATGCAGTTATGGCATAGTTGATTTTTGTTCTTACTTATCCCTTGTGTTTCAGTAATTATGGCTTCATATTTCTTTCTATAGTTTCTTGACCATGCTCATTCCTCTCTTCAGTATAAAATTTTGCTTCCTATATTTATTTAGGTCTAATTTGTTGGATATATTTTTTAGGCTGTATATATTATAGAAATTTTTTCTTTCTCCTTCAGCAATAGTAGATAGTTTTGCTGGGTATTTTAGTCTAGATTGGCTGTCAAGGTATTTTGGAGCTTAGAGTACATTGCTACAGGTTCTTCTGGATATTAGTTTCCATGGGGAAATCAGCTGTTATTCCAATGGGTTTTCCTTTATATGTGATTTGTGTTTTTTTCCTTCTGCAGCTTTCAATACTTTTTCTTTGTTCCATATGCTTAGTGTTTTAACTATAGTATGCTGTGGGGATTTTTTTTTTTACCTTGTCTATTTGGTGTTCTGAGTACATATTGTATTTGTATGGGTATGTTTTTAAGTTTGGGGAAGTTTTCTTCTGTGATCTTGTTGAAAATGTGGTTTATACCACTAACCTAGAATGCTTCTCCCCCATTTATTCTTATAATTTAAATTTTTGTCTTTTCATGGCATCCCACATTTTTTTCTATGCTCCTTTTCTGTGTTTTTTTTTTTTTGTTTTCAAGACAGGGTTTCTCTGTGTAGCTTTGCGCCTTTCCTAGAGCTCACTTGGTAGCCCAGGCTGGCCTCGAACTCACAGAGATCCGCCTGCCTCTGCCTCCCGAGTGCTGGGATTAAAGGCGTGTGCCACCAACGCCCGGCTTCTGTGTTTTTTAAAATCATATTTTTTCTTATTTCATCTAGATCCTCTATTTTATCTTCACGTCCTATTGTTCTATATTCTGTTTGACTCCTTCTTGTAAAGTTGTCCTTTGCGTTTCCTAGTTGGGTTTTTGTATTTTTCAGTTCCATCTTAATTTTAGCTTTAGTACTCTTCAGTGTTTCTATCTCTTCACTGAATTCTGTTTTCATACCCTAGATCATCTTCCTCTTTTGTCATTTCCATCAGCCACATGTTTGTGTCTTACTGTGCATCAGTCAGGTGTTTTCTCTTTTTAAACTCATTAAGTTTAATGAGCTGTTTGTATCTTTCAACTCTTTGAATTCTTTTATAAAATTTATGATTGTTGTTTTAAATTTTGTGTCCTGGGGTTCATCTAGGTAATTTCCATTGGCAAACTGGCAGGATTGGAGGGACTGGTTGGGTTTGAGGGAAGATACTGCCTTGATCTTTCATTTTGTTTTTATTTTTGTGAAGAGGTTTGGGCAGGTGGACTTCTTTTGGTAGTCCTGTGTCTGATATGGACAGAGCAGGTTGGGGCTGAAGCGAGGATGTACAGGTCAAGTTGGGCCTAGGGTTTGGATATGTCTTATATGGAATGAAGTCAGGTGGACACAAGAGACTGGGTTAATGTGCATGATGTGCAGCTAGATCCAAGCCTGGAGTTTGGGAAGAGAACTGGTGCTTATGGGGGTGCATGGTAGAAAGGATCAGACAGACTCACCTGGGTAAACCCTAGAGAAGGATGTGCAGGATATGGCTGGGTAGAGAGGTGAATGTAGTGTGGGAGGGTCCTGTCGGTAGGAGGCAGGCTTGGAAGTCCTGGAGGAAGCTTAGATATTGGTGGTTGTATAGGTAGTGTTGATCAGACTAGGCTAAGGCACTTGATATAGTACAAGTACATGGAGGGAAGGATCAGGAGAGCTCACCTGGCTAGATCCTGAAGAAGGATCTGTAGAGTCTGGCTGGGCGGTAGGGCAGAATGAGTCCTATCAATTGTACTTTCACTGAATAGTTACAAAAGGCCTTCTGCTGTAAGGGATTGTTTTAGACTTGGTGACCTTTAGCAACTGGACAATGCAGTTGTGATAGCTTCTGTATTGTGAACTTGAGGATGTGATGCATGCTTTATCATCTTCAATAACTTGGTAAAGAATTTGGTGTTCTGAGAAGCTCATAACCCCCACTCCCAAAGCAGCACAACTAGGGTGTGTGGTTGACTTGCAGCTCAGACTCTATCCAGTGTTTCATAGGCTTGTTCTGATTCCTTCCCAGCAATGAGAGCAGGCATGTTCATTGAGATACTGAGCAAGATGTAATGAGTTTGGATTCTTTTCTATAATGCTTTTTCGTTAGTTGCTAAAAATATATCTTTATTCTCATAAAATGAGAATGACATAATATTTTCTTTTTATGAGAAAATATTAAGGGGAACTGGGAACAAATAAACTTTGAGAAGAATTGAGATCCTGTTCCTTGTGCTGCTGAGAGGATGAGGCACATTGTAGGGAAGGGAGCACCGGCTGAAGGTAAGGGCCATTCTTCAGATGTTCTTACTGAAATGAAAGTCAGGTGTGAATCCTCCTGCAAGGAAGCCTTGATGAAATGAGTTTGAAACTGGTGGCAAATGTGTAAAACCTAAAAAAGCAAACAAAACAACAAAAAAGAAAGCATAACTATCTCTGTGTAGGAGGAGTAGACATGGGATCCTCTAAATCTTCCAGAGCTAGAAACACCAAGTCAGAGAGAGCTCCTCAGATTTTGACGTTCATAAACATGACACATGAAAGGCATATACTCTGAATAGTTCCAGATCTTTAAAGAAACTCTGATTGTATATTTCTCCATGCTCTTTTGGCTTTTGTTAATGAAGGCTTAAATATATTTAAATAAAAAAATGATATCCTAGAATAAAAGCTACATTTTATGGCTATTTGGAGTGGGTCAAGATGATGCATTTGACAAACTACTCATCATAGTCAATTAAAAAATAAATTTTAGTGAAATTTAAGGACATTTTGCCCCAAATACCTTTCTAGTTAACATAGTGTGGACAATTAGACCATTCCAAAGTCATAGCCTTTCTTCCCAATGCTCATTGTCTTTTATAGCTTTAGGATATCATTGACATTCATTGGGTATAGTTCAATATTTCAAGTAGCATAAGAATTACGTTTGCCTGTGGTAATTTTCCACAGACCAAACCATTGACTTCATTTGGTTTGGACTGAAAAATGTCATTTCATGAATATTGATCACATGCTACGGTCTTTGATGGCAAAGGAGTTGAGTAGTAATATGTAACATACTTATTTGTTTGTTAAAACACTCAGTTAAAATCACTTCTCTATAGTAATTTACTGAGGAGAACTACAATAATATTATTTATGTGATATATTTATCTATGTAACTCTGTTTCTTCCTCAGTTTACCCTTCAATCCATTCTATATCTTTATTAATCCCTTTGCCCCAATGGAACAAAAGACCCAGTAGATTAGAGATACAATTGAAAATACACTCATGATAAAACAGTCACTTTTAGTTTGTGTGTGTGTGTGTGTGTGTGTGTGTGTGTGTTGTATATGCATGTGTGCACGCATGCATGCACGCGCATACAAGTGCATTGAGAGACCCAAGGTTGATGCTCGGAGTAGTCTGTTATTGCTTTTCCACCTTAGTTCATTGAGGCAAAGTTTCTCAATCAAATTCAGAGGTCTCCAGTATTGCTAGTTTTGCTAGAGAATTTGTTTTCTGAGTTCCCTGTCTTCACCTTCTAAAGCTGGAAATACAGTTAACATACGCTCACCCTGCATTTATGTGGGTTCCTGGGGATCTGAATCTGATTCTCATGTATGAGTGACAAACACTTAACTGCTGAGCCATCATCTCATGATATAGTATTCTTCTTCTTCTTCTTCTTCTTTTTAAGTTGTGGCAATTTTATTAAAATCAGACTTTTTATACCTTTATCAGAAACAGAATATAATGGCATTGCCAGGATCAATACAGTTGTAGTTGCCAGGAGACAATGAAGTTTGCAAGCTATATAAGGTACACAAGATTAATGATTAAGACCATCAGTATTCTTAAGATATGCAAAATGTATTCCTAACTGGGGAATGAAAACATTTTGAACTGGAGTGAGGTCAAGAGAAGACATTTGATCTTCACAATGAAGAGTAATTCTCTATGTGAACTGAAATTTAGAGCAAGTCAGTACCACAAGATACAAAAGATACAAAGTTCAAGGAACACAAGTGATTCTTTGTGGCTAAAGAATGACAATAAGAAGTGCATGGAAAAACATAGCTGGGGAGTTGAAGGATGCCATGAACAGCTTTGCTGCTGTGTTTAGCCTTCTATATAAAACTTGGATTTAATTTCTTGTAGTTTCTCTATAACTGTTACTATAGTGAAGGTCATGTGTAGTCTAATACCCAAAATAGATTCAATATTATATGAGGCTTATCATCTGGTAAATCAGGAGATCCTCCAGTGTCTAACTATAACTTGCCTCTCCCATACATCCGTGTAGATGTGCCCACTCACCAGACAACCCCTCTTCTCAAAAGACCAGGTGTTGTTCCTGCTTATGCCTTAGAAGCAGCTTTCAGTCCCAGTGGGATTCTTTCAATAACCGAATCACATGTCTCTGTGGAATCAGGTGACACTTCATCCTTTTAATACTGCAAAGGCTCCCTTTACAGTCCTTCAACAATCAAGGACTTTAGTGTAACTCTTTATTTTGTTTTATGGTATCCTCCCATGGACTGTGGCTATCTGTGACCACACACACTGTATATAAAGTGGCTGTATCTGTCATGCACAGACATTGTGTACAATGTTATCTTCCTAACCTTACCTCCCTTACCCTACAGGATGAATAGTGGATGAGAAACACCATGCTGTGGAAAATTAAACTCTCTGAGTTAGTTTTTATGAAAATTTCTGCTCCCTTCTCACCATTTCTCATGACTAGTCATAATTTTAGAACATAAAAGAGAAAAGCATAAGAATAATCACCACAAAGGTGATTCTTGTTATAATTAATTTTCCAAATTTTGTTTTGGAATACAGAGAAGCAAAGTTTGAAAACAAAAGTTCTAAGACAATATTTTCCTACATAGGGACTGCCAAGAGTGGGAGAAACAGTCTTCCCCAAGGAAGAGCACACAAATTAATTACCCAATACCAAATGGTCAGCTTTGAAAACACACAGACAAGTAACATGATAAAACTGAGCAGGTTGTATTTAGGAGCATGTATGTATATGCATATATGCATATAACAATAATTAATGAAAAAAGAGGCCATGACTTTGAAAGTGAACAATGATGGTATCAGGAGGGTTTGGAGGGAAGAAAGGGAAGATTTCAATTATATTAGAATCTCAAAACCTAAAAAATGACTTACTAAAATGGAGGAATGATATAATTTATCTTTAATGTTCCTTTGTCTGAACTCTTTGGAATATATCCCATGCTCATATCATAATTCTACCAGACATGGTGCCTGCTAGTGAAGACTCATAGTTTTAGATATGTGTAATCCCTTGATCTGCTAAAAAACAAACAAACAAACAAACAAACAAAAACAATGAATAAATAGATTCTGATGAGCAGTGTGTCCTGTGTTCCATGGCTGGTGAGGCATTTTGTAGGAAAGATATGAGAGCATCTGAATGACGGTGGAGATGTAAGAACTGGAAGGTGAATGCAGATGAGAAGACAGGATGGCTTGCTATTCCAAATGCTGTACAATCCATTCCAGTAGAGAACTCTTACTTGTCTGTTTACCAACCTACCAGGACACATATATGCAAGTGATCATTTTCCTGTTGAAAGCCACTGCCTAAAGGGATCAGACATTCATTCTAATTACTTTGCTAATCATATTTTATAACCTTTTATAATTGCCTTCAAACTCATTCCACATATTTTTGAATGACTTTAATGATGATAAATTGTCAAACTTCAAAAGTAGATTTGGACTAGGTATCTTGAAAAATTCCCTGTAGCAGAAGACTTAGAGTGAGCAATAAAAGTTTGAAAGAAAAATAGGTATAAAGGGTTAAAAAGAGATTATAAAATAGGAAAGGTTAAAGGAGAGGAAAGGGCAGAGTAGAGGAGAGAATACTGGGAGACAGAAATAACACTAAAGATTTTTCAAAAAGTCATATGGAAACCTACTGTAGAGCTTCTGTATACATACATAAAAAGACTTAAAAATGGAATCTCCCTTTTAGCAGGGCAACAGTATCCCTGTGAGATACCACAGGATAACAAAGAAGCCAATAGGGTTCTTGGTCAGTAAGATTCCAAAGACCTCCAAACATTATAGACTATTGCCAAGGCTGTTGGTTACTCTCTAGAACTTGAAGATATGATCCTGTTGCTGAAGACACCACACACCTGAGTCATAGAACATAGAGAAATTAAGCTTTTACTGATATAGAAGCTTCACTCTTACTGGATAGCTTTCATAGTGGTGGAAGGTGCTATGCACACCAATGGAAGTGAAAAGTAGTCATCAGTCTTATCCAGCTGTAGACCTTGTGAAATATAATAATGACTGGCTTCATAAGACACACCCACCAATGTAATAGTGCACAAATGTCATAAGGAGTAACCAACCACTTTCCAGTTGGATTTAAGACCTGCTCCACAAGATGGGACCCATACCTGACACTATTATTGGATCAAGAATTTTAGGCTAGACAAGTCATAGACCATAGAAGAGAACTTATTACTATTATTCTGCTAAATGGACATAGTATTCAACCAGTTCCTAATGATAATCAATATACTCATAAATTAATGGATCTCTGAACCTGCATCTGAGAAATTTTTCTTTCCTTCCTTCCTTCCTTCCTTCCTTCCTTCCTTCCTTC
>CABHPP010143348.1:3949-41373 GCA_902168425.1 Peromyscus attwateri
GGAGAATGTTGTGACTGTGAACATGGAAAGGGATCTGCCTAGGAGAACGTTGTGACTATGAACATGGAAAGGGATCTGCCTAGGAGAAACGGAACATGGCCCTAATCCCTTGGCGATATATTTAACTTCCAACTCAATGAGCTAAAAAAATCTGTTCCTTGGTGAATAGAAATTTACTGTCACGAATCTGAGTGCCGGATGGCTCTGTGTTTATTTCTGTCTTCATTCGTGGGCACTCTGTATTGTACAACATGACCTCAGATGTTGTAATCATCATGTGTCACATACAAGATACATAAACCAACCCACGAGTGTCCCACTAGGCATCAAACCCAGCCAAGTCTAATTATCTTATTTTAAATAATATGCAAACCTCAGAAACTACTCCAAATATTTGAATATTCTCTTCTATAAAATCAAAGCATTGCTATTGATTTATTATCTATAATTTTAGTTTATATTTTTGTCCTTCTTACTTTTTAATATTGCTTTGGAACAATTTAATGAATGATATGCAAGGCAATCCTCTTATTGAACTGACTCATGAGATGGTAGTTACAGGGGCCGGTCATCATTTTAGTTCACTGTTCTCCAAAGTCAAAAGGGTGAAAGTGTGTTCCTTTTCATTCCACGTGGGAGAGAAAAACCTGCCCACCTCCACCCCTAATCAATCTGGTTTTCTTTGCGAATCTAAGGCACACTAAGATGTCTGGTCATTTGAGATTTGCATGACCTTGAAGAACACCGGACCCAGAACTTGGTGGGACACAGGAGAGTGCATGATGTGGCTTGGCCACTGTGTTCTTAGCATGGGGTGGTTATAACCACAGAGGTCAGGCGAGAGAACATGAGCTCTGGCCCATGTCTTTTTGTTCACACCCCTTAGTCTCCAGGGCCCAGGCACTATAACACATCCCTTTACCATAGGTCCACCCCCACTCCTGTGGCACATGCCTTATGAACCCCCACCTTCCCTGTGTGCCTCAGAGTCTAGAACAAGGATCAGAGATCTGCTCAGGGGCCCTGGGTGAGCTACCTTGTGTCTAGAATAATTCTGTGCTACTCTTCTGTCAGGGAAGAGGCGGAGGGCAGAGGGCCAATCAGAACTTGTCACAATCAAACCAAAAGCAGCAGGAACAAGAAGCCCTTCTCCTTAGAGACCCTCTCTCCTTCTGTCACTGAAGCAGGGCCTCAGGCTTCCTGACCCCGATACCTCTGCTTAGGAGTAAAAACCTGGACTTGGCAGCCTGAAGCGCAGATGTTTCCTGGGGTACCTGCAGCCACCAAGGAACCAGTGGCCAGTGAAGGGCTCTCCAGCCCGCCTGCATGCAGCAGCTGTTCTTTCCAAAGTCATCTTGCCCCAGGCTTCTAGAAAAAACGAACAGTCTCATGGTAGCTGTGCCCTGAGCCTTCCCAGATGTCCCAAATACAGAACACTTGGAGAAGACTTTGCCAGCCTGAGCTGTAATTTTTGCCCTTTGATGACAAAGTTCTTGTAATATGAACTCATTTTACCCAGAAACGGCTCTATCTCTGCCTCCCAGGGTTGACAAGGAATCCTGACGCATTTTTGAAATAGCCGTCATTGAACAATGCTTTTCCCCTGATGTTATAATTCATGGACATGGGACAGATGAAATTTTCTGTCCGTGGTTTCAAGACAATATTGAGGTAGCAACAATAATGGACGTGGGTGGACAGTTGTTATTTGTTCTTATTGAACTTGAAAGTTCCCATATTGGACACATTATCTTCTGGAAAGTTCCCTCAAATATCAAATCCCCCTGGTTTTGTTCTAACCAACTTTATCATCTCTCTTTTGAACTAAACTGAAAATGAGTGATTTATTTTACCTGGTAAGTAATATAGAAAAACAGTGGGACAGTGCTTAGCAGTCAATAGTCAAAAGACTTCAAGAATGAAAAAAAAACTCAGCTGTGGCTTTCACAGGCAAAAATCATTATTTTTCCTGTTAATTTATCTTTACTGCATAGTGCCTGTAGCAAATCAGTTAGAGCAGTGGTTCTCAACCTTCCTAATGCTGCGACCCTTTAATACGGTTCCTCATATTGTGGTGACCCCCAACCGTAAAATTATTTTCACTGCTACTTCATAGCTGTGATTTTGCTACTATTATGAATCATAATGTAAATATCTGATCTACAACCCCATGGGGGTCGTGACCCACAGGTTGAGAACCACTTATTTACTCAATGAGACCATCCAGCCCCACTATCCTCTTCTCACAAGGCAGTGTTTTGGCATGTGCTTTTGCCGTTTGCGTTGTATACTTGTGTATAGTCCTTGCTCTTGAATACATTTGTATGGTGCATTCATCACTTCTATTAGAGGTTAGGGAAGGAAAGATGTGCTTTGCTTCTGACTTCAGGTTTTAGCCCATCACAGTGGGGAGGGCATGGTGGGCAGAGCTGCTCATGGATGCAGCCAGGAAGCAGAGAGATGGAGAGCCCTTACAAACCGGGCTTCCTTCTTTCCTCCTCTACTTCGTCTGGGGCCCCAGCCTATGAGATGGCACTGCCTGCATTCAAGGCGGCTTCTCTCCTCTGGCTGATAGTCTCTTCTCAGGAAAGTTTCTCGCAGATAGGTCCGTAGGTGTGCTTTGTAAGTCTCCTAAGCCTCTTCATGCTGACATTAGTGCGTTCACGCTAACAGTCAGGATCAACCATCACACATGAGGAGGCACTTCTGACTCTCTTACTCACCACTGTATTATGACCATCCCCCACATAATTAATAGTTTTCTAGGATATGACTAGAAATAGTATATAAGTATTTCACATAGATTTAACTGTTGTCTTTTTATTAGTCAGTCAGACTGCTAATAATTTCAGTATTAGAAACACCACTTCTATGAATATCTTTATATAAAAATCTATGATTTTGATTTGTTTCCTAAGGATTGATTTCTGCTGTTAAAATTGACATTTTAGGACTTTTTAAAAAAAAACTATAAACAACTTAATGCATACAGAAGGGTGTTAGAATAGTAAAGTGACTCAGTTGTAAGCAGCACTCAGCTCAGTGTGGATTAGTCAGTAGCTAAGCTTGCTTCTCATTCTCTGTGACCCATGGTCCCTCCTAGGCTATTCTAAGAAGATGCCTGGTGACTGGTCATTCCATCTGGAAATCATCTTTTCTTCCTCAGGTACCACACATTCAATCTATCAGAGCATTCCACTGTGCGTCCCCCGATGCATCCTGGCATGTCTACCCCCCACTCCACCATTCCCACCTCTCTGGATTGGCTCAGGTACCACACATTCAGTCTATCAGAGTATCCCAGTGCATCCCCCATGCATCCTGGCATGTCTACCCCTACTCCACCATTCCCACCTCTCTGGATTGGCCACATTTGCTTTACACTTAAGCTTGGCTGCATCCTCAGTGGGGTTGCCTGCTTCTGTCCTGGACCATCTATCTTGAGAAAAAGATCTATTACTCCTGATTATGCTTTTAAGATCATTTCTCATAATGACTCACAACAGATTTATCTTTTCCAGTTGTTTAATTTTTTTTTTACTGAGTTTATTCTTTTTCAAAGAATTACAAAATGTGGTCTGTTTCAGAGAGAGATTTTTCTCAGTGAAATATCAACACATTTCTTTCTCCTTTCTCTCTCCCTTCTCCACTCTCTTCTCCCTCCTAGGAAATAGGTAGAGAAGTAGACACATGTCTCTAAATCTATCTATGGGCATAGAGATAAAATATGTTGTTGACATGAGCCACTAAGTAATATCTAAAATTGATGTGTATTTTTGATTTATACAGTTGAGGGATAGTTCTGTCTAAAGAAACATCAAGCGATTCACTAAGGTTCTTCTAGATATTATTTGAAAAATCCTTGACATTTCTTGATACAATATAAATCTCTGGTTGAAAGAACAATGAGGAAAAGAAGCCCCGACCACTCCCCTTGCTCTCATTGTCTCCCCTCTTTGTGTTCTGAAGGGGGTTCTCTTGGTAGTATTTTATATTCCTGATTTAATATTTTAAAATTTTTTTTGAAAATTGTTTTATATGTATGGGTGTTTTGAATGCATGCATGTCTGTGCACCACATGCAAGTAGTACCTTCAGAGGCTGTCAGATCCCCTGGACCTGGAGTACAGATGGTTGGTTGTAAGCCACCATGTGGGTGCTAGGATTTGATCCCAGGTCATCTGGAAGAGCAGCCAGTGCTCTTAACCACTGAGCCTTCTTCCAGCCCCTGACTTAGTTTTAAAGTTATTTCACCACCAGTTCTGAGTGATAGTGACTTCTGGAGTTGACATTGGCACTTGTCTGACCAATGTAAATTTGAAATATGGAGGATCACTATAACCCAGAATGCTGAGGGACTCCAGGGAGGGGGGCATTCATTCAAGTCTGGGGTTATGACAATGGGGACAGAATGGGAATGAGGGGGTACTGATGGCTTCCTTGAACATCATGAACAGCTAGCTATATCATGGTCACTGGTGTGTTTCCTTGAGATGTGAAGCTGCTATCTCATAGGTATCCCCTTCAGCACCCATGGCAACCCCTGCTGGGACTCCCTTCCTTTTCAAAGCTACTCTTGCTACTCACTGGACCTAGGTTCATACGGCCAGAATCCTTCAGGTTGGACAATACTACTTTGTTTGATTATGGTCTCCACCCCACCCTAGGAATGAATAGTCGTGGATCTGAGCAATCTCATTATTTCAAACTAGGAGAAACTGGCTCATAGACAAGTAATTTATCCAAGATCAAAAGTTTGGGTAGTAGTGAAGCGCTTTATAACTTTCTCTTATTGGTAGGAGTTAGTTCACTTTGACAACGGCACTTAAAAAATAAGGCAATACAAAGCTTTTAATAACTTAAGCTAGGAGCTGGAAAGGTGGCTCAGAATGTAAGAGCACGTGTTACTCTCACAGAGGACTCGTATGGCAGCTTACAGCCATCAATAACTATAGTCCCAGGGGATCCAATGCCCTTTTCTGAACTTCAAGGACACCAGGCATGCACATAGTGCACAGACGTACATACATACAGGCAAGACCCTCATACACATAAAATGACAAAATAAGCAAATCTTCGAAAAACAAAACAAACCCCTGAAACTTAACTAAGCTTTCAGGGACGTGCTCGAAAGGCACACGCAGCATGCTCAGCCTCCGCTCTGTGGAGTGCTGCCACTCACCCCTTCCCCCAGCTCAGCCTCCGCTCTGTGGAGTGTTGTTCTTCCTCTTCCCTCAGCTCTGCCATCTGTGATGTTTTACCAAGAACCCTCTGCTCAAAATCTGGTCTCACCCTTGCACAAGAAAAGCCTTTATGGGGCTGGAGTGATGGCTCAGAGGTTAGGAGCACTGGCTACTCTTTCAGATGACCCAGGTTCAATTTCCAGCGCCCACATGGAGATTCACAAACTGGAGTTTGTAACTCCAGTTCCAGGAGATCTGCTCTCTCTGGCTACCTGAGCACCAGCATACACGCAGGCCAAACACTCATACACATAAGAATAATTAATTAATTAATTAAAAGAAAAGTAGTTATGAATGTTGAAAGTTATTATGAAAAGTGTATCTTGAATTGTAGAATTTGGAGACTCTGGAAGCTAGGCAGGAGGGTTGGAGAACTAGACCCCTGTCCCTGGAACTGCCAGACCCTGTTGCTTGTGGAAACTGCAGCTCTCCAGTCCTCGTCTATGTGTCCCAGCTCTGCCCAGTGAAATGAGGCTCCCTCCCATGTGCAGTGATCTCATACTGGCTTTTATCTGAATTCCCCTCTTGAGTCACAGTGTTAGTCGAATTTTTGTGTGCCGTTTACACAAGCTCTTTTGTGAAATAGGATATCTTGTACATTTAAAGAATTAGGGTTTTTTTAAAAGTGAATTTCAAGTATTCTTTAGTCCTAACTATTCTTTTTTGTTGTTGTTTCTTTTGAGACAGAATCTTTCTTTAGGCCAAGTGAGGCCAAGGATTACTCACTATGAAGACAAGGCCGGCCTTGAACTCATGGCAATCTTCCTAGCTCTACTATTTGAGTGCTAGGATCACAGACTACAGCAACTGGTGCAGAAATTCTTCCCTCACTACTTCTTGTTGCTTCCAAGTAGGTGCGGAGGTCAACTCACTGCTGGAGCCCGTGACATCGCTCTGGTATGAGATACAGAGCACCCTTCCCCCCAACCAAAGCTCTCCATCTGTGTCTGGGGGATGGGGAAAGGAGTCTGTCTTCCCACTGACATTTGGAGAGAGTAATATCGGTGGAATAGCAATGTCTCATCACTGTGACGGAATGCCTGGTGAAAGCTCCGAGATCCAGGGGGACAGTCCACCGTGGCAGGGTGCCTGTGTGTGACGGGAGCAGGAGGCAGCTGACCAGATTGCCAGCATAATCATGAAGCAGAGAGTGATGGATGCTGCTGCCCAGCTAGCTGGCTTTCTCCTTTTCATGCAGTCCAAGTGTCTCCATTGTGGAATGGTACCTTTAGGGTGGGTCTTCCCATGGTAATTAACCTAATCTAGGTAATTCTTCATGAAAGATTGTTTCAGTGGAGATTCCAAGTCCACCAAGTTGACAATCAAGATTGAACGCCACCGAGGGTATTACTGAGAAGGACTTTTGGTGCGAGGGCGCGTGCATTTCCCCATTCTTCGATGAGTCTAATGACTTTTACCACTTGAGCCTCTGGATCTGAGCTGTCAGCAGTTCAAGGTTCACATGTTCCACAAGAGATCGGTAAAGAAACTCACTGGGGATTTACCACCTTGTTTTCCCTTGCGTCCTGAAGCCTGTCTGTATGAAGGTCACCTTTCTTTTGCTACACGTTCGAGACTGTGTGAACCTGTAGCTATGACATCCAGGAATATTTTTAGTTGTAAGAGGAAGGAGTTGGGAGGAACAGCCTGAATGATTTTGGTGGACACAAAAATTAAGGCAAACAATTTTGAAATAGAAGTTTTAGAATTAAAAGACTTACACTATCATGAAATAAACAAAATGTGATGAGCAGGGAAGTCCAGAAATACCCCATATGTGTATCAACTGCTGATTTTTGATACAAATGCTGACACAAATCAGTGAAGAAAGAACAATTTTGCCAATAAATGTTACACCTGATAGTTCTGTGGATGAAAATGAGCACTGACCCTTCCTCATATCATGAAAAAAAATCAACTTGAATACCTAGACTGGTTGGGATATGGCTCAGTTGGTAGAGCTCTTGCTTAGCATACATGAAACCCTGGTTCTGTCTCCAGCATGAATAAAACCAGATGCTATTACATGCCTGTAATCCCAGTACTTGGGAGGTGGAGGCAGGAGGATCAGAAGTTCAAAGCCATCCTTGACTATATAATGAGTATTTTTACTGGAGAATCTCTTTGTGACTTTTTTTTTCCAGAAAGAAATACTGTAAGGGAGAAAAAAAAGAGTAAGTTGAATTTCAACAAAAATAAAAACTTCCCTGGGCTTGAGAGACCACTCAGCAGTTAGGGCTTGCTGCTCTTCAGGAGGACCTGAGTTTGATTCCCAACACCCATGTCAGGTGGCTCACGGCCACCTATAACTCCAGCTCAAGGTGGAGTTTAATGTCTCTGGCCTTCTTGAGTACCTGCATATACATGGTATCAACACACACACACACACACACACACACACACACACACACACACACACACACGAATAAAAATAAAAATACACTTTTAAAGATTAAAAACTTCTGCTTGCCAAAGACATCAACAAAATTAAAAGACAACAGAAGAATTGGTTGTAATATACATGGTATAGAATTTAGAATATTTATGACCAAAGCCAGGTGTGGTGGTGACACGGGTCTCTAACCCTCTAACACTCAAGTAATAGAGCCAGGAAGATTGCCCCGCGTTCACAAACAGCAGCTTGGTCTACATGGGGAGTAATTCTTGGCTGTACTTGCACTAAGCTGGGCATGGTGGGTCAGGATAATCAGGAGTTCAGACTAGCCTTCGGTTTGTAGCAAGCTCAAGGCCAGCCTAAGCTATATGAGTCTCTCTGCCACCGAAAATGCGTTGGAAGGGCATTCTAGCCACTATTAGATTGAAAAGAGACATAGATAGGCAAACAATATACTTGGGGACCTTAGTACCCCATCCCCTTTCAACAATTGCTAGAATTACAAGACAGAAAATGTTTTGGCTATTCCAGGCCCTTTATTTTCTCCTATATACATTTAACTCCACATTCTAGTATGCATTTCTGTTGCTAAGATATGCACCAACAGCAAGAGCAACTTAGAGGAAAGAATTTATTAGAGCTTTCAGGTTGGAGTCCCTCACTAAGGGAAGCCAAGCAGGAACTCAAGGCTCCAGGAATCCTCCTATCTGTGTCCCCCTGCCACTGGGGTTATAGGCATGTGCCCCTTGTACCTGGCTTTTTAACCTGGTTTCAGAGGACCTGAACTCGGGTCCTCAGGCTTGCGTGACAAGCACTTTACTGTGTGAGCCGTCTTTCCAGCTCCCCGAACTAATGCATTTTTCCTGTTATTGTTCAGCAGTTAAAGATGTTGCTTCACGGGCCTGGGAGATGGCTCAGTCATAAAGCCCTTGGTGCACAGCATGAGAACCTAAGTGTTATCCCAGTGTTATCGAAATAGCTTCATGTGGTGGCACAGGCTTTTAATCTCACACTGGGGAGGTGGAGGTGGGTGAACCTCTGGGGCGCTCTGGCCAGCCAGCTTAGTCTTTCAGAGAACTCCAGCTCATGAGAGGCCCTATTTTTTTTTTTAAGTGGATCGTTCCTAAGGATTAGCTGAAAGCTTACATCCTTATTGGCAAGTGGGAGGCAGAGAGAGAGAGAGAGAGCACCTGGGAATGGATGTGGGTGTGGGTGTAGGTGTGGGCTTTTGAAACTTCAAAACCCATTCCCAGTTATATACTTCCTTCAACAAGGCCACACGTCCTAATCCTTTCCAAACAGTTCCACTAACTTGGGACCAAACACTCAAATATATGAGCCTCTGGGGACCATTCTCATTTAAACCACCACAGATGACAAGATCTATTTGCATCACTGTTCTTCTGTATGAATATGTCATTTATTTGGCACCTTTCAATATTTTTATTTATATCAGTTTTATTGAAAAACAAGTGGAATTTTATTTTTATTTATTGGTCTTACATTTGGTGAGTATCTATATAGAGAGCTTTCCAAACAAGAACATTTTCTTGTACAAAGTTATTTAAAATTTTTTTATGCTTTCACTTCCTTCTCCTCTCTCTGTAACTTCAAATGTGTGCATGTTAGACCTTCTGGTATGGTATCATAGGTCCGGGAAGTTCTATTTTTCTTTGAATCTTTGCTCATTTCATTCAGTGTCTTTATCTTGGATCACTTTTATTGATTGATATTTAAGCTTCCCGGGTATTTTCTCTCTTTTTGTTTAAAGTTGCATGTTTATTTGCTTAGGAGAGTGTAGCATGTGCATGCATGCCAGAGCATGGGTATGGAAGTCAGAGGACACCTTGAGGGGGACGCTTCTGTCCTTCCACATGGGGGGGCCTAGAGATAAAACTCAGGTCACTGGGCTTGGTGGTAGCCTCTCTGTCCACTGAGCCAGCTCACAGGCCCCTATCATCTCAGTTCTACCATTTCGCTCAGCTGGTACACTCTAAGTTTCTGCTATTGGATTCACCATTCTAGACTTTGCCTCTGGTTCTTTCTATGGTATCTAGTTCTCTACCTTCGCATCCATTATTAGCACACTTTCTTACCCTTTACTAAATTCAAATAAAATAAAAATAAAACAAGTTGGGGAGTATTTGATCTCCTTCTATTTTCTGAACGAGTTTTGTGAAGCTGTTACTATTTCTCTCTTTAGTGTGAAGTGGCCAGGAGCTATTGAGCCAGGGCATCATGCTTGCTGGGCAAGAACCTTCTCGCCGACCTACATGCCAGCCTTGGTGAAATATTTTTAATCATAAGTTTCATCCCTTTTAAGGTCCCTTTATCCATTTTACTATGTTTTCATCCATTTGGTAATTTATACCTGGTAAGAAATTTCCCCCACTCCTTTTAAGTTGCCATATTTATTGTTTATGTGTATAGGACTTTTAGTAATGTCTCCATTTTGAATTCTGACATTGGTAATTTATGTTTTATCTCTTTTTAATCTTAAAGTGTTGAATCATCCATAACAGGCTTTTAGGAATGTAAAAACAAAACAAAACAAAACAAAAAAAACAAAACAACAAAACTGGGCCCCACCCTCAGGGCGTCATCTTGGGTTAGGTTAGGCAGTTCCCTGTGGCCAGTGTAGTGGTGTTCGGTGAGGGACACAGCTGGGAACTGTTAGCAGTTAATAGCCCAGAAGATGGGGGATGGGCTCACAGGCCCAGCCGTGCAGATCTTGGCAAAGAACAGCACTATCTATCTACTTAGGAAAGAAAACACATTCTGAGTCTGAGATAAGGCTTGAGTAAAAGCAGGATGCTAAGCAGAACGGGATCTGTAGAAACACAGAGTGGGGCTTGGTGGGGACCAGAGGGCAGAGAAATAACTGTGAAAAGGGTCCAACTTGGGTTCCCTGGGTCACTAGGGGAGCAAAAGAGGCTCATGATCCTAAAAACAGTGACAAGTTTCCCAGACTAACTGCTGCTCATATCAGCATCCGTTATCTTGTGCTAATAAGCATGTAGGAAATAGAAATAAACATTTCTTTCTCTCTTTCTTTCCCTTTTGATTTTGGGGATTTTTGCATTGATTTTGATTCTGGGTCATATGTGTGCTTGGCAAGTGCTATACCACTGAGCTGTGTCCCCACACCTCTTTATACTTATTTTGGGATGGGGACTCATTACATGACCCAGGCAGGCCTTGAACTTGCAACCCTCCTGTCTCTGCCTCCAGAGTAGCTGGAATTATGAGATTGCACCATGTCCATATTCACTTCTACTCAGCAAATACAAAGTATATTTCTAGGTACCCAGCCATCAGGAATTCTGTTTATAACTTCTTAGTATATATTTATTGTACAGAACAGCGGGTTCCATTAGGAGGTTTTCCATGGGTTTGTCATGCACTCCGACCGCATTCATCACTCCCTTGCAGTAATTCCAATATAGACTCAAATCTTAAATTGAAAACTCAAAATGCACCTGTGTAATTGTGTATTTTAGGCTAGTTTTAAACAAACAATTCTCTCTTCAAAGGAAAGATGCGACCATCTTGCTTTGATTGATAGTCTTTTGGGTTACCCACAGGCAGCTGTAGTATTTCTCATTCACAGGTTATCCAGAAGTGGATGTGATACAAAACAATACCTTATCACCTCCCCTTCCCCAGTTCTATTGTTCTAGGTGGAGACATGTCCGCTCTTGTCTTTTTCTCGGCCAGCAGCAGAGGCTGTTTCTGATATTTGCAGGGTGTCCCTCCTTTACTTCATAATTACTCATAATTTCTACCCCTCACCATGAGAATCTGAAACTCAAAGAACCAATTTTGGCTGTCAAGATGGTCTTCTCTTCCAGGTCAGTTTGCAGGATTAATACAAATCAAAATACGGGGGAATGCAGTTGGACATAGCTGGTAAATATAATTTACAGATGCTTACACAGCCAAATCCCAAGTGTCTCTGAAAATACAGCATTGCCTCTGTCTACTGGCAAAGTTGACATGTTTTCCTGAAGCCGCTGCCTTTCCTCACTGGGATCTCCTCAGAACAGCCATGGAGCACAGGGCAGACTCATCATCTTCCTTCCAAGTTCAGTTTCTGCCGCCTGCATCTCCTCCCCATTGCTGTCCGCTCCCCAGATGGCTGGTTTCAAATCTGTGTCAACGTTGGCTTTCCCTTGTCCGTAGCTTCTCAGATTTAATTATTCACTCAGCCATCACGGCTCTACTGTGAAATTGAACTATAATTTCCCATTCTTTTCTCCTGTGTGCTGTCACATACTTGGAGGACATTCTCACCACTAAGACTCAATGCTGGATTCACTTTCTTTCTTTTTTCTTTCTTTGTGTGAGATGCATGCTCAAATGTTCATAAGTCTGTCCATCTATTTGTCTGTCTATCATCTATCTATCCATCTATCCATTTATTTATTCATTCACTGTTTTTACAGACACAATCTTATGTAGCCCAGGCTGTCCTCAAACTGGTTCTGTACCTGAGATGACTGCTAACACATGATCTTCCAGCCTCTTCCTCCCACCTGCTGGGATTATAGGCAATATGCCATCACGCCCACCTGTCATGTTCTGAATTGTTTTAAAAGTATGTACACCGCATTCACTTGTTTTTATGCATGTATGTATGTATGTATGCATGTATGTATGCATGTGTGTGTGTGTGCACTTGTGCTGTGGCATGCATGTAGAGGTCAGAGAACGATGTGTGAAGTCAGTTGTCTCCCACCATGTGGGGCCTGGGACTGAGCTCAGGGTGTCAGGCACCTTTCCTCAAGGAGGCATCTCCCAGCTCTCCAAATTCCTTAGTGATGTGTATTTCCCTACATTCTTCAGTCTCCTGGCCTTGACCCCCTTGCAATTGTCTCTCATTCTTCTTCGCCTTTATGAAAGCCATCTGGTGTTGTCCCCGGGTTTGGCCTTCCCTTGTACGAAAGCCCTTCTTCCTGTGAGAGAGGAGGCCTCTACTGTCCAGCTGTGAATGATTCCTTCAGGTTGTCATCCCTCAACCCCTCTCTCTCCACAGACATTCTTCTGGTCCCTGGACCACACCATTATCTTTTCCCTTCTGAACATCTAGAACTCAGATCCTCTGCCTTCTCGTATTTATTGCCTCAGGTTGCTACCCACTCCTACAAGCTTGTTCTGGCTCTCTGCTCTTTTGCTAGACTTATGGTTGAACCTCTGCCAAGCAAGTGCTCTACCACCGAGCTACACACCCAACTTTCTTTTTACTATTTATTTGTAGACAGGGTCACATGAATCTTCCCAAACTTACTTAGAAGCCCAAGCAGGGCTTGAATATGTGATCTTCCCGCCTCCACCTCACAAGTACCTGAGTTTATAGGCCTGCACTATCAGACCTGATTTTGGTGCCCATTTTCCTGATGTCCAGGCTTAAAAATCTCTTAGATGTCACTATGATCTCATCATGTTCCTTACTGAAGGTAGATCCCAGGCCAAACTTTTTCTTTTCTTGAGAAGAGGTAATACCATGACAACCAAGGGCTGGTAGCTGGGTGGACAGGCTGAGTGATGCCAGGAGACAGGACAGCAGCAGAGAAGAGGCCAGGGTGCGGCAGGTGAAGTGTTGGTCTGAAAGATTTGGAGAGAGCCTTGAGGGGCACTTGGTGTTTCTACAGCCCAGGATAAAGTCTCCCTGTGGCCTCAGTGGTTTTCTCCCCTTCAGCCAAGGCCTTTAGTAAAGATGATTACTGCCTTTTACTTTTTGCTGAAGATTGTCAGATGTTTTCTCATTAAAACATCCTGTTTCCTTTTGATGTGACACTGTGTGGAGACAGGCTTTTAGGGGAAGATAAGAAAGGCATCCACTCCCTGCCCCTCTCTTTCTTTCTCCTCCTCTTCCCCCTCCCCCATTCCTCTCCCTCCCCTCATCATCTGTCATTTGGGGGACAATATCTTGCATTTATTAATATCTTGTGGGTGTCATGCACTATGATGAGTTTAAGAAGCCCGTCGCTGAGCTGGCTGTTTGCCTGTGACATTCGTCAACCTTTATACCGCTCTTTATCCAGTTCCTGTGGAACTGTCATGGTCTCCAGTGGAGTGAATCTACCTCAGTGACTGCAAAGAGATCCATCAGGGTTTGGGAAGAAAATAAAATGAGGACAAAATGAAGCATGGGTGCACACACCCACAAAATACTCCTTTAAGATGTTTGTATGTTTTATAACTCAATAGAATTGACGTCTAATTACAAACTGCTTGGCAACAACAGAATAGAACAGTAAAAAGTCTTTGAGCTTGTCTAAACCACAGGTTTCTATATCTAGATATCGTTCAAGAAACAAGACACTCCAGATTCCTAAGGCATGGAAGACCCTGAATAAGTGCTGGTGTGTGTTAGAGACAGCGTATGAGACTTCATCAAGCTGATTAGTTCAACCTGAAGCTACCTACCCATAGCTCCACTGTCCACTGAAGTCTAAGGCTTACATTTTCTTGAAGGGGAAACAAAGTCTCCTCCAAGGGAAATGCCAAGACCACAGCAGATCAGTAGCAAGGCAAGGATCAGGTCTTCTGTCCTCTAGTCCCAGGCTTGCTCTTGTCCTATTCATGTGGTTGACTTGCAGATGATGGGAAACATTTTCCAGTATTCCATATTCCAGACTCTCCTCATCCCCTATTCTATCACTCTGGACACTTCCCAGGGGTTTATTATCTATGGAAAGATACCCAGTATGATGTCATGAATATGGTTGCTAGTAGAATTCTCCAGAAATTGAGCAAGATCAAGTTATAGTACAGACAGCTTGAGGTCCAGATGGAACACACAGGAAACAAATTAAGACTACTAAATAGTGTCAATTATGATTAAAAAAAATAGTTAAAACAGCTGAGCTTGAGTAGATGTGAAAAACACAAATGAAGGCTGTCTGAGACACCCCTTATCAGCATAGATGAGTACATGGTGGTCCTTACAATTAAAATATAGAATTCAAAAGAAGGAACATGTTTAGGCTTCTTCTTCTTTTTAATTTTTTTTTTTTTGGCTTTCAATTTTCTAAGACAGTAGTTCTCTGTGTAGCCCTGGCTGTCCTTGGAACTCCCTCTGTAGACCAGACTGGCCTCGAACTAGAGATGTGTGCCTGCCTCTGCCTCCTGAGTCCTGGGAATAAAGGCATGTGCCAGCCACCACTTCTCAGCCACATTTAGGCGTATTGCTTAGTAATTGTTATCCATTTCTGTGCAGCAAATGGCCTCAAAATCCAGAGGCTCCAAACACTCATTTTTATTTTTTCATAATTTCTGTGGGTCACGATTTGAGCACTGCTTTGCCAATTCTTTGGTTCTTTGACTTCCATTAGCTGGGATTACAGTGGTGTCTGAAGATGCCCAAGCTCCCCCATGTGATCCTTAGAACACAGCTCCCAGAAGGCTGTGCACTGGGAACTTGGGTTCTCAGTGACTGGTGGCTTCTTCAGTTTTGTGCTACTGGGACTTTCTAGGTCAATTCACAATGAGGCAGCTGACTCCATCAGTCAGTGTGACTGGAAAGAAGAGCAATGAGGGAAGAGCAACATGGAATCCAGAGCCCCAATGTAATATGAGAAGTGATAGCCCCTTGATTCTGCCACACTGAGAAGAGAGGGGACCCAGCAGGCCCAGCCCATGCTCAGGGGGAGGGGATTATCCCAGGGCATGAGCACCTGGGTGGGAGTTTGGAGGCCGATTCAGAGGCTGCTGCACAATGACTTTGTCCCTGGGAGGAGTAGGTGGAGGCGTCCAGCAGGAACTTGGACAGCTGCATTGGAAGCTCCAGGGATACTCGGGTGGAGATACAGACTTGGGACTTAATAGTATGTTATAAGCAGGGGGTGAAATCATGGGAATAGATAAAGTCAGCTAGGAAAAAACATTTTTTTATATCCACTAATTACTAGTATCCACTAATTACTGTTAGGAGAAAATTGAGATTGAAAGTAAAAACAGATGTAGACAAAGATAATGTTGCTAGCAAGACTGCCTCACTCCTAACTGAGCTGGACTTTCAGGTTGCCCATGACAGTGGGTTAGGGTATGCATTTCCTGGTATAAAGAGACTAATATTAGGGTCCTGAGAAAAAGTTCATTCTCTATTAAAATTTCTCAATGTAGGTGACTAATTGAAACCCAGGGGAAACTGAGGGTAGTTTGCCCTCCATCAGTTTGAACACAGAGGTCAGATGGGTCTCAATTCTTCCAGGTCTCAGTGATGGAGATAATAAGTATTCATGTGGTGTGATTAATCAGTCATTTAAGAAACAATACCCACGGGTCCACAGTAGCCTGCTGCCCTTCATAGACACTCAGCCCAGGGTGTGTCCCAGGGAAGGATGGGAAAATACCTCATCTGTCTCCTCTGGCCCCAACTCTTTCCTCCCTTTCTGCTTTAGCCTCCTTCTCTCGTGTGTCTGGAATATTCTCCCAAGACGGTTCTGTGCAGCCAAACCCTACCCCTCCTTTCAAGGCACCACTCAAATCCCATTTCGTCCATTAAATCTTCCTGACCAGACTAGTCATCCCACCCCACCCACCTCCCTCCTCTGGGGGCCCCTGTTTTGGTGACACCCAGCTTTGGGAGGATTCCTCAAGCTGTTTTCTGTGCTGATCTTTGTCTTACAGGCCAGGTACTGGTAAACTGCCTACTGGACACCCTCACTCCAAATGCCTGTTTTCATATACTTGGGAGCTGTATACTTCTACATCATTGAAAAAAGATCAACAGAATGCTTCATTGCTTAAGAAAATTAAAGGAAACTCAAATGTCAATCAAGGTCCACAGATAAAATTTGAGTTTTTGCCTATAAAATGCTTGAAGACATTTACTTTTCTTAGCCTCTTAGCTTATTGTTTGCCATTTTTGGGGACTTTGCAGTTGTGGAGTCCCTTTCCCTCTTCTGAGAGAAGGTGAAGCACCCTGGGAGGGGTTTTGGGGGGAGGGGTTTTGGGGGGGCAGCTGCAGGATCGACCATGGCGTGGCACAGAGCTGGTGTTTAGTAAACATGTGTTGAATGGCACTCAGGGAGGGCGTGTTTTTAATTTGTGATGGATCCAATGTTGTATCCCTTCTTGCTGGCCAGGCCTCTTCTTTATTCTCCTCTGCTGTTGGGCTGGTATCTGTTATGTCTGGTAGAAAAAAAAAATGACAGGCAATACCAGGGTGGGACCCAGAACTCATGGAAAACACAAGCGAAATGAAGACTGGGAAACGGAGCTTTTGTTTTGGGTGGAGAGGAACTGTTGGCTTTGGGGGATTGAGGTAATGAAAGTTATTTCAATAACATAATTCAACAGTTGTACATGCTCTCCGCCAGAAGTATGGCTAGGCGGACCTCGCCCAGGGACCCCCATCTGCAAAAATGCAAAGGTTAAGCCTGAAGTGTGAACAAATCCTCCTCTCTGTTCCGCAGAAGACAAAACTATTCTAGACTCCGTGGTTATGATTATGTCAGATGGACCGCAGAGACAAAGACTCGTGGGAAACGGAGAAAAATAAATTAGTTGTTAGAATGGTGAGATTATAGGAAAATACTTAAACATTAAGTCGTTAAAGACACTTCTTCAATAAAGGAAAGTTCTGAAAAACGATGGAAATATAAATAGTCTCATACTTGATATGGGGTTTAGCAGGTGGTGCTTGCCTGTGGTCAAATTGGTCAGATGAATAACGAACTAAGTAATAAGATGTAGACCATACAAATACGTACATTGGCTATCAGCCAACTTAGTTTTACTTGAAGATTCATTTCATTCACTCCCAAGGAAGTAGTGGGGCAACTGAGGCATCACCAGGTACCATCCAGGCTGTCAGCGGCTAGAACTGTGTTGATCCTTTCTCTAGCCCAGAGAATGATAAGGAAGGATGGGGTGAGGGTTTAAAGTTACCACCATATCGCTATAGAAAGCAAACCCACTGGCTCATTTAGCGAATGTTTATGGATCCCTCTTGTAGAAAATGTCCTGGGGAGGAGGAACTGAAAGTGGAAGGCAGGCACACCGATTGCTGCAGCCCCTGCCAGCCCTCCACTTATTGGGGGAGAACTTGGTGATCCTGAGACACATAGAACCCTTGTTGGGCGTTTGTTCTGTGCTGCCAGGGTAAATGCCTCTGAAGAGCCCTGCACCCAGCTGTCCCCGTCGATTATGTTGCTGAGTGGCAGCCTCCAAGAGGGGGTCACATTGCCTCTTGCATGCCATCTGAAAACAGGCAGTTTCCAAAACGCACAAAGGGTGCTGAACAGCCCGGATGCATAGGAGTCAGGCCAAAATCCTCCTTGACTTCCAGAAGCCTAGGTTCTGCTAACCCATGGTTCCTCTGCTGGGACCCCTTTCCCACCCATAATAATCTCTGTGCCACCTCTTTGTATCTGGGGAATTTTGAAAAATATCCATGTCAAGATCGACCACATACTTTAAAAAACAGAGCCTCTGGGTCCTTGTATCTGATTATATATATATATATATATCTCCTATAATACATAATTAATATATATCCTATAATATATATACATTACATATGTGTATATCCTAGATCCTACTGTGTCTATAGTTCAGAATCCTTACTCTCTCTGTAAGTAGTCATCATGTGATGACATTTTTCTCAGGGACGCCTTCCCTATCAGCTCTAGCTTAGGTCTAGTCACCCTCATATATACCCTCTAAGCAATGCCCTGTATTTGCTGGCATGTAACATTTGAGCTATTATTTGTTTCAAGCCTGCCTTCCCTGCAGCCCACCTGCTGTTTGAGGAGCCTGAAACTCCTGGCTTACCTGCAAGTAATTCTGATTCATCCAATGATAAGGTGACATGGATGGTGTTCAGTATCTACTTCTTGAGCGAATGGTTATTTTTATTACATTGTGAGTGTGTGTGTGTGTGTGTGTGTGTGTGTGTGTGTGTGTACACGCACGTGTGCATGAATGTGCTGAGTACATCAATCAGAGGACAACGTTCAGGAATCTTTTCTTTCCTCTCATCATGTAGATCTTGTGATAGAACTCAGATCATCAGGCTTGGCGCTTGATCTGCTGAGCCACTTCCTAGCCCTTGAATGAATGATTCTTTACTCAACTGAGGATGTCTGATCAAATCTCTGGTTCATGGATCTGCTAAGAGGATTACCTTTGAAGGTAAGACCTTAATCAAGCCAGACAATATATTTAAGGAATTGTGAGTTTCAATCAGTGTTTCCATCTTCCCCTTCATTTCTCAAGGCAGTGCAGTAAGGCCATCGTCATGAAATGTGTGGTACACCCTGAAATGCAGATCAAGTTGCCTTGATTGCTATAATCTCATATCTGGACGCAATGTCGAAAACAAAAAAAAATCCCCTTCAATAAGATGCATGCATTCTTAGAGTACCTGTTTGTCCTGAGCATGACAATTGGTAATTGGGAATCCCTGGTTCCTGTGGTAGAGCCTATTGGGTTCCCAGACCAGCTAAACTCTAGTGCAGGCGACATTTGGGTACTTGTGCATTCTGGTTATTTCTGTCTGTCTGTCTGTCTGTCTGTCTGTCTGTCTGTCTCTGTCTTTCTGTGTGTGTGTGTGTGTGTGTGTGTGTGTGTGTGTGTGTGTGTATTTGTGCTCTGTATAGTGCATGTACATGTAAAAATAGGGTTCTTCCAGGAAACCCCAATTTTAACTGAGGGTTAAGCAAGAGGATTGCTGGAAACCCAAATCACTGGCCTGAACTCAGACTTTTGCAACATCCTGGATTTAGCCTAGGCGAGTGGCTTGCCCTGCGCCACTGAAGAACCACTCCTCCAGTGGGCTCCAAAAAGCCAGCTCATGGGCTCTTGACACTGACAAGCCCCTTCCTCCACCAACCTGTTGGTTGGCTCAGGGATCGTGGCCTTGTGACAACGCCCTGCCTGAGCCTGGGGCCTGCAGGACAGCAGAGGCATATGAGGCTGGGCCCCGAAGCAAGGGCCACTGCCACAGGGCCCTTCTCCATCCAGGGCCTCCTGGGCCTCGGTGCCCAAGGTGTCTAGCACGCATTCTCCGTGCAGGTGGCACAGCTCTCCGTGCTTCTGATCACGGGAATCTCGGGTCTAGACCTCCAGCCGCAGAACGGTCCAAACCGCTACTCCACTTCTTCCCATTCCCTCGCTTCCCCACCCTGGGACGGAATATCCCGGCCTGGCAGGACTGGATCACCTCCGCCTCCTCCCACTGCGCTGATCCTGCAAGTGAGGGAGGCCCCGGACCCGGGCGGTGGCTGGCAGAGGGGAGTGGAAAGGGAGGATAGATGGGGCCGGGGGTGGGGTGGTGATGGGGGAGGTGGGGGGTGTCATTTTCTTTTTCTTTCTTTCTTTTTTTTTTTTAAAAAAAGTATTTCTCTCGCGAGAAACCGCTGCGCGGACGATACTTGAAGAGGTGGGAAAGGAGGGGGCCGCGGAGTTGGGGCAGAGACTGTGGGTGCCACAGGCGGCCACGGCTGGGACAGCTGCGGAGCAGAGCAGCCAACGCCGCCCGGGAGTCCGAGCCGCTGGTCCAGTGGGTGTCGCGGGGTCCTGCCGGGGTCAGGCGGCAGCCGGGGGCTGGAGGGCTGTTTGCGCGGCACCTAGGGCATGAGGCCGGGCAGGGTGAGGGGCTGTCCCGAGCATCTGCAGCTGGCCCTCTCTGCCTGACAGCTGCAGGACCTGGGGCTGCGGTGCCCGGCTCCACGTTGGATACAGGGGACTGGCGGGGGTGGCCGTGGCCGGGTGTCTGGGCGGAGAGGACCCTGTTTGGGGGAGCATCAGCCCTCACCGTGCGCAATCAGTGCCATTAAGACGGTGTAGGCAGCCGGCTCGTGGGACTCTTGGGCTCCCTGGGGACACGGTACTTGGCGCCGTGAGGCCGCAGGATCCGAGGATCCCAGTCGCCTGGCTCTGGCTCTATAGCCAGCTGGGATCGAACGGTCCTTGCTCATCCGAGTAACTGCGCCACGCGCAGGCGGCGCGCGGGCTGGGCTCGGCGGCGGCGGGGACTGCGAGCTCCAGCATCCCAGAGCCCTGAGTGTTTCCCCCCCACCCCCGCCCGCCTTGGGGACTTGTCTGTGTTGCAGGGCAAGGGCTGCCCGAAGCGGGAGCAGCGTCGGGAAAAGAAAGCGGTAGGAGCCAGGCGAGGACACCCCTGCGGCGGGACAGCGGGACCAGCGGGACCCCGGAGGCTCGGGGCGCTGGAAGGCGCGGCGGCGGCGGCGCGAGTAGCGGCCGGCGGCACCATGCGGCGAGGCGGGCTGCTGGAGGTCGCGCTGGCGTTCGCCCTGCTCCTCGCGTCCTATACGAGCCATGGGGCGGACGCTAACCTGGAGGCTGGGAACCTGAAGGAGACTACTAGAGCCAACCGGGCCAAGAGAAGAGGCGGTGGAGGACACGACGCGCTGAAAGGGTAAGGGAAGCGCTCAGCTGCTTCGCCCTTCTTGGACTTTAAGACCCACAGCAATTGACAGGGCCGGTTCTGGCCCGTAGAGGACCCCGGGTGAGACCTCCTGGGGGCCGCCTGGAAGTGCCAAGATTCCTTGGTCACCACCGCTTGTTCAGATAAATCGCCTTGTTCCTGCCCTAGAGGAGAGGTCCTGGCTGGAGGGAGTCCTGGCCCATTGTTGAGGCAGATTTGGGGAGGCGAGAAGGGCTCCTTGTGGAAGAAGGGGAGGAGCTGAAACCCAGGGAAAGGGAGAAGCCCACTGCTTTCGCTGCATACCAATTCCGGCAGAGTGCAGGCAGAAGTGCTTTCCGTGTGGGTATCAGCTGTTTGGGGGTAGCAGCGAGGAAAGGAAGACTCCAGAGACCGAGACAAGACGCATGGTCATGCTCATGAAAATCAGGGCTGTGCGCTCCCTTCCAGAAGTCTTCCCTGGAAGTCTGCAGGGCAAAGGTTTCTGAGAACTAGCGTCTGGGCTGTGTGAGCCCTGCATGGCACTGCTGGAGTAATGTCACTGTGGCTGGCCCTAAACGGGTTGATGTGGTGTCTACTTGGAAAACCCTTGTACCACCAGCTTCCCACGCCCTAGTGTTGTAGCAATTTAAATTAGACAGGTTGGCTGTCTGAGGCTTGGCAGTTTCGGAAGCTGAAGGAGAGTGGAAATACAGTTCCTTTAAGATTTTTTAAACTCCTAATAATACCAGTCTCTGAGATTAAGTTCAAGCCTCTATAGAAGTGGTCGGATGGAAATTCATGACCACTCTTCTCTCCCTTGGAGGAACCTGCTCAGTGACCCCAGGCAGTGCATATGCTGAGGTTTCTTGTCATTTTCAGGGTGCTTTTTCCCCCTGAGTGGTCTGCAACTTATGTGGCCCTGGATGTCATGATGAAGGTGTTCATTGTTTTTTTTTTTTTTTTTGGTGGGCTGTTTTGTGTGTATGTAGTGAATCTTGTGTTTGTATGGCTTCAGTACAAGAAGCAGAAGTGGGGTGTATGGAACAGTTTTTGAGTCCTTGTCTGGACGAGGGACCAGATGAGCATCAGTGCAAAGCGCTTATGCTGTGGTAATACGTTTGTGATTGTTTGATCCCCCCAAATAGCTAGAATCAGTTCTGTCTTGACCTTTGTGGGAAACAGACCCAGAATTCCAACAACATTGGCAATAAAATCTACTGATCCCGACCAAGCATCAGACAACAGTTGCCCCAGGTAGAAGGCTGGTGGAGAGTTCAGTAAATGGGTGGAAAAGCTGATTTTAACATGTTTCAAGAGGGCTTTGTTTGGCTCAGCATTTTTCTTTCAAACTCTAATTCTGGTGCATACTATCATCTTAGTATCTATTGTGATGGCATTGCTCACAGCTATACAAACATAAATGCACATATACGTATGTGTACAGATATATGAGAGATTGTAGTTTTTATAAATCTTTTTTTTAACCCATACATAGTATTAGTAGAACAGCCATTATGAGCATTCCTAGTTCTTGTGTTATCTATAAGGTTTTCTGTGTCTATTTCTATGTATGGATGTGGTAAAATAATTTTAAAGGCTATACAATTAAAAGTATTTCCCTCCTACATCTCAGTGCCTCAATTATATATTTTACATATATTATATATTATTATATATATTATATATATACATAGCCACATATGCATTGCATATATGCATGTTATTCACACACACACACATATATGAACATATATGTGTGCAGCTGTTTTTTTCCTATGTGGATGTACTGTATATAGTGTGGGCCTTCACTTTTTATACATCTTCAGTGTATCCATCTGTTAACTTGTGTTCTCTTGGCTTGTAGATTCCCATGATATTGTGGAATAGGTCCCAAATGACAGCTCTTGAGAGTATAATCAATATTTTGCTATTAACAACATCTTTCTGTATACTTACATGTATGTGCATAAGCTTATATGTGGCACAAAGTAATATAGGTAGAGCTGCTGGGCCAAGGTTTTCTTACAGATTCTAAACATACTCATTCTGATGCGGGTTTTGAAGTCTCTTCACTCACTGCCCTTAGTCTCACAGGATGGTCTTTCAGCCGTGCTGTGCTGCGTAAACCATCAGAAGAGCAGGCTGTGCATGGTGTTTGCACAGTTGTGACTTAAAGCTTCCATGTGTGCTCACTAAAGTTGTCTAGTTCAAAACTAACCCCTGACTGTGCTGAGACCTGCTCGCTGCTTTGATGGACGTGCTGGGCTTCTGAAGTGGGGGTGGTCTGTAGTCCCCAAGGCTTGTGTGAGGCAGGGGCTATGACTTTTGACGCCTCGCTGGTATTCCATGCACCGACGTCTGGCATACGGTGTCCTGTTGCCTTTGGCTTTTCCTCTGATGTGACAGGTGCTGGCCTTAAGACCTGTGTCCTTTTCCTGTCCTCTCCCTCGCTCTGCAGACTGGAGGGCCCGGCTTCCCTCACTAGGTGTGCCTCCCCAGCTGGCTTCTCTCCTGCATCCCAGGGCAGGTGTTTTCTCCCTTTTTCTCTTCTCACTGGGCAGCAAAACTTGTTCCACTGTGGAAATTTAAGGTTCCTTAAAATTTTTTCCCAGCTTTTGCTGTGTTTTCTTAGTAAGTTGCCAATTTCTGCTTTTACAGGAAATCCTCTATTTTTTTTGAAAATTTAAAAAGATGGAATCAATATGTTCTCCATTCACTCAGCAAAAACAGTGTTTTTCCTCAATTTTTCCAGTGAAAATTTGCATATTTATTTATTTTTACATTCTGCTTATTTATTATATGTGTGTGTGCAATACAGTGTGTGTGTGTGTGTGTGTGTGTGTGTGTGTGTGTGTGTGTGTGTGTACGTACACAGAGGACAACTTGCAGACATCTGGTCTCTTACTCCATCATTAGGTTCTGGGTATTGATCTCAGGCTGACATGCTTGGCAGTAGGCACCTTTACCTGTTACAGAGCTGTCTCACTGGCCCAGAGTTTGCAAGTTTAAAAATCATTTTCAAATAGTAAACACGTATAGTAGTTTTCTTTTGCCTGGCCATTGCTTAACATGTGTGAAATGACTTAATGAGAAATAATGCAGTCCTAACTCTGCATTTCAGCTCATAGGAGTTTTTTCGGCTAAACTTTAATACTGCAATTAGTCAAAAAAAGGGAAGATGGTTCAGTAACACACACACACACACACACACACACACACACACACACACACATCACCACCACCACCACCACCAGTACTGCTACCACCAGCACCAGCACCACCACCATCACCAATAAACCAATTCTAGTTAGAAAGCAGTAGTTATGCATCCTTTCTTTATGATTGCCTTATTGCTTTAACGCCCAAATAAGGAAATATTACAGTTTCATGTCAAAGGGAAACATTCCTTAAACTGAAACTTCTTTTCCCAAGTCTCCAGTAACAGGGAATGAGTCTTATGTCCCTGTTGCTGGTTCATGAGTTTACAGGCTGACAGGTTGATAAGCTGACAGGCTGACAGGTTGATAGATTTATAGGTTGACAGTTGACAGGCACAGGAGTCCCATTGTGGTTTACAAAGTTTGTCCCTCTTCTCATGCTTCTTTCTGGTCTTTGTTTATTTGTTTACATTGTTCAGAATTCTTATTACCAGAAAAACACATTTGAAACAGTTCACAGCCAGGGTAGATTATGTGATGGCAAACTCCAAACTTCTTAATTACAGAAGTCTTTCTTAACGAAATTGGATGGGGAGAACAGAGGATTTGACTGAGAGCTCACTTGACTCACAAAGACAACTTGAAGACTCATCTGAAGTCACAGTCTCCTCCTTACACACGGGGGAAGCCCCTGACAATGGCATCTTTGGTTTTCACATTAATGAAAAGAGGTAGCTAATATATTGGGACACGATTTAAAAAACAGAGTTTCTTAAGCTGAGGTTTATGTAATTCCACATTTTAAATAAAAAGAGATGAAATATTTATTTGATTTTTTCATCTATGCCTTTTGGACAAAGAGATAATTTAAAGAAATGAGTAAGCTGTTAATGAGGTAAATGAATAAAAACATATGTCAACATATACAGTATCATGATTTGAGAGTGGAAGTGAATGGAAGTACAGACCTATCTTCACACTTAATTGGAATTTTAAATAATATTGAAAGATTCCCTTGTTAAAAAAATCATAGCATTATATTTATAACCTATAATTACTCAAACAAAATGCTAAACAATTAAAATATACATTCAAAACCAAATAATTTACCCAAGACACTCTGGGAGCTTTAGCTTTGGTTTTCAATGTGAATGCTTTTTTGGAAGACAAGTAAACTATTTTAACAATTTCTTTGATTGTAGACACTGCCCAGCAAATGGGCTTACTTTAATAGCATTCTTTGAGAAAGCTGAAATCAATAATATATCAAGCCTGTCATAGAAGGTCTATGAACACTTGTTTCATGATTATTAAAACGTGGTTGTCTCTTGTGTGGTTATGTATGGGGATGTGTGTGTTCTTGTGTGTGTGGGTGTAACGTGTGTGTGGGTGCACAGGCACATACTGGACATGTATATGGAGGCCAGAGGTCTGCTTGGGGTGTCATTTCTCAGGAGCCTTCCACCTTATATTTTGAAGCCCAATTTCTCCCCAGGGTCTGGAGTTCTCTGATTAGGTTACACTGACAGTCCAGTAAGTGCCAGAGAACCATCTGTCTCTGCCTCCTGGTGCTGGGGTTACAGGTCTGCACTACCTGTCTGGCTTTTTAAGTTGGTGCTAGGGATGGAACTGACGCCCTCATTTTACTGTGAGAGCTTTTTTCCCTACCCCCTAGACTTGATTTCCATTTCCCACTAATTTGTAAAATCGTCAAAGAGGCAAGA
This sequence comes from Peromyscus attwateri, assembly GCA_902168425.1. Taxonomy (NCBI): domain Eukaryota; kingdom Metazoa; phylum Chordata; class Mammalia; order Rodentia; family Cricetidae; genus Peromyscus; species Peromyscus attwateri. The sequence goes on from CABHPP010143348.1 coordinate 29,847, forward strand.
GTCAAGTTGTAAGCATTTTACCACTAATATCATTAAATGAGTCTCAAAGAATCACTAATTCCAGAAGCCTCGATTGACCAGTCTTTATTTAGCTGAGTGGAACAGCAGAGATGTGTAGCGCATGGCTTGGAAGGGGCTTCATAGTTTACAGAAGACCAAGAACCACTAACAGAGAAGCAGCCGAAGGCACAGGGTCTGGTGTTTGGCTAACCAACCACAGCGGCAGCACCAATATGCCTTGATTTGATGGAGCTCAGCCCCGATAAATGCTGCCAAGGACTTGGAGTATATTGGTCATTCGGGGGAGGGGGAAATCAAAACTCAAAATGTGAAGTATAGTTTTCATTAAACATGTACCCATTTCACAGCATTATAAAGTGAGAACATCGCATCTCTAAACAGTGACTCAGGACCCTGTGTAATAGTACTGTATGAAGTGATGCTTCAATAGCAATTATGACAAGACACAGCTCTCTGTATGTTCTCTGTATAGCAGTTCATCTAATCCACACTGTGTTTCTAGGTGGGCCGTTTAACCCATTCCTCCTAACAAACATGGGCAATGTTTTAATATTCAAGTTTCTTTGTTAATTTTAGTTATGGTTTTGATTTCTTGTGTCAGTGGGCCAAGATATAAGATGCAGGACTAGGATATCAGTGAAATGCCATTAAACAGTTCTAATATTCTTTAGTAAGAGTTTAAAAAACCTAAGTATAGTTAACCTTATTACTTAGTCAAATAAAAATGTTTTCTGAGATTTCAGCCAGACAAGGATCATAAGATGTCAGGGTCATCAGGGACCTTGGATGGTGCATGTATTATATTTTAATATTAGGGCTGTGTTTTTACTAAGGTGGAACTAACCATCACAGGCACAACCTTGTGTACTTTCCAGTTTCTGATCTGAGAGTATTATGTATTAATTATATCATCCAGAATCTCTTGTTTTCAAATTCTGTGTAAGAAATGTTTCTTAGATAGAGTTATGCAAAATATATCTCTTTCCAGGGAGGCCGATGTGTATCTCACATTCTTGCTAGCAAATGAATTATTTGATTATTTGCTTCATTTTTTTTTTTTACATTTTTTACCTGTAAAAATCACAGCCAACTTTTAAATATTAAATCGAGCAATTATTGTTAAAATAGCAAGCTTTGGTGCATCCATGACGATTGCATTTTGACAGTATTAATTCCTTAATACACAACTCCTTATGAGGGAGATTAAATGTCTTTACACATTGAACAGGTTGGAGAAAAACAAAAACAAAGAATGTAGAGTTCCAGTCATTACCCTAGGGAAATCAACTAGAGTTAGGAAACCTGTCTTCACAGAACTTTTACTTAGCATTTTGTTGCTTCTCGGCTAAATTTAGTTTTATAGCTGGTCAATTTCTTTCTTTTATCCTCTTGACACCTTCTTCCCCTGGAACGTTCTCCTGTGGGCACAGCTCCACATTTGTTGAAGGTGTCTCCTGTTACAGGCCAACAGAAGCACTGTTGGAAAGGGATTTATCAGAAAAGATCGATAGTAGAAGTTCCCTGGTCTGCAGACCGTGGACCGAGCTGTGTTTGAGAAGGAAGTTTTATTGCCGCACAGCCCGGACACCTGAGCGCGCGTTACCCCGGTGCCGTCCGTCTTTGCAGCACTTGAGTGCCGTAGCTCTGAGAGACATGACGGAACAGAAAAACCGAAATATTTGCTGTTTGGCCCTTTACAGTGAGTTCCACAGCCTCTGGTTGTACAATAAAATGGTGGCTGTCCACCACAACCGAGAACCCCTCGAGGATGGGGAGGTAGATGCCTTGTGTATTTTAATTCTCTAAGGATTCTTAGAAATCGGGCATAAGGGAGGTGTCAGTAGATGGTTATGGATGGTCGGTTACAGATCAGTTTTGATGGACTGACTGGGTAAGGTCAATGATAAGAATTAAGGGTTAGAGGAAATGGAAATTTAACATAAAGGGGAAAGATGAGGGGGAAAGACACAAGGGGAAGAGGATTTGAAGTGTTTGGGATGGTGGGTCATTGGGTGCAGCGGGCAGAGTTTGTGCTAAGGGATCTGACTGGCACTGTGAAGTGTGGTCTGAGGGTTGACACCCTGTGAGCCTGCACAAAGAGATGATGCCATTAATTAAGGGCAGAGAGGGGTCAGCGGAAACATCGTGTTCCTGACTGTTGTGAGGATGAACAGAGCTCCAGGATGGCTGCAGGATCAGCCCTGTGTTACGGAAGCAGTGGTGTGAAAGCCGGGTGGTTAGTGCAGGAAGGCCAGAGGCAGGGAGTTTAAGGAGCAATGTGGGGTTCACATAGAATACATGGTGGCCTGAGCAAAGGCAGGGGGGTTGATGATGAAGAGGAAGAGGCTCAGTCGCCCCAGACACAACAGGGGGGTACAACTGAGCAGTTGATGGGAAGAGGCAAAGGGGAGGAGGCATTTAGAATGCTCCTGCCTACATAGAGATGAGAATTCCTCACACATGAAGACATAATGGCCCATCTCTGGGAAAAGAACAGGACACAGATCACCCTGGGCTACCCACTCCCAGGAGACACGGACTCTCATTGATGTTTTGACTGTCTTTTGCTATGTAGGAAGTCACTTCGAACAACTTTGTGGCTTCTCAGTTCTGTGGGTCAGGAATTTAGACAGAGACTCTTGTCTCTGCACGTCACAGGGTGAGTGATAGCAGGGCGCTTCCATGTAAGTGCAGGGCTGCCACTCTGTTGACCTTAGTGTGACTTATCTAAATAGAGAGAAATAAGTTTGGCTCTGGTGAGGGTTTCTCGGGTTTTAATTCTCTCTCATGTAGTCTCCTGCCTGGGACTGCCCCTTAAGATGAAGCCTTTTAAGTGTGTTTTTATCAATGGGAAAACTGAGCCCCTGATTCAGTTGGTAGGCCTTGTTCAAGGTTGCGTCTGTCGGGGCTGTCTCTTGGTGGCATGTTGGAACCCCATATCTCTAATGTAGTATGACTCAAATGGCTTCAGGCTGGCTGGCTGGGCTTGGATGGGCTCATGTAGAGTGTTGACTGAGTTCCTCAGCTCACTTCCTGTGGTCTCCGACTGTCCTCCATCAGTGGCCTTTCTGCATGATCTCCCAGAAACAAAGCCAGGCTCTCTATGCAGAGGTTCTAGATCTCCCTCCCATGAGCATGAAAATGGAAGCCACTAGATTCCGCTCAAACTTAGCCTGCAACGGTAGGCCCTGGAATTCCATGGGAGTTGCAGGCTGCCTTTGTTAGAGTCTTATTGCTGTGAAGGGACACCAAGACCACAGCAGGTCTTATAAAGGAAAACATTTAACTGGGGCTGGCTTACAATTTCAGAGGTTTACTCCATTATCATCATGGTGGGAAGAATGGTGATATCCAGGCAGATATGTGCTGGAGAATGAGCTGAGAGTTCTACATCTTGATCTGCAGACAGCAGAAGGAGACTGCCACACTGGGCGTAGCTTGAACATATATGAGACCTCAAAGCCCGCCTCTGCAGTGACACACTTCCTCCAACAAGGCCGCACCTACTCCAACAAGGCCACACCTCCTAATAGTGCCACTCCCTGTGGGCCAAGCATTCAAACACATGAGTCTATGGGGACCGCTCCTGTTCAAACCGTCACACAGGCTTTGCCCAGATTCAAGGGCATGGACAGCAGATGCTGCCTTTGCATGTGAGGAGCAGTGTGCTCTGCAGCGTGAGGAGGAACTCTTGTGACCACTGTTGGAGACAGTGAGCAGAATGAAGCAATGGGCTTTGAGGGGATAATGCAATATTTTAGGTTTAATTCCAGCTTGATCTAGTCTGCCTGGCCTTGTTCTCCATAGACAGTGAGGATGTGGACTTGTCATTGTATTTTGCTGTGTGATGTCCGAATAAGAAGGCTCCACGGATAGCATGGCAGCACAGTTCAGTTGGATCAGCGTTTAAGAGCAGTACTCTCTCCTCATGCACAGCTCCCCGCTGAAATCACATGTGGCCATCAGAAATGAGATTACAGTCAATGACCGGGTGCATTTATTTACATATGAGCACTAAAAACACAGACCCCCCCTCCTTCCCTTTAGAGCTGTGAAATTCAGTGAAAACTTTGATGTGCAACCACTCTGGTTTACTAACTTAAATATCCAGCATTTTTGTGCTTGCTCCTACAGGGATTTTACCTTCAATTTTTTTTTTTAGCCGTGTTTTTCTACATTTGTTGGATAATCGTCCCATTTTGTTTTTGTTTATGTTCTGGTGTTGGAACCAGGGGTTGTAAAAAATAACCAACTATAGGTCTGCCGTTGCCCGTGGAGCTGCGACCGTCAAGGAGCTGAGCTGCCCCACGCTTGTCTAAAAGGAGTCGCCACATTGTCACAGAAGAAAACCAGATCAGACTTGGGTTGTGCCAATTCTACCCCACAGCAAATCTGGCTTTAAGTTTCCTGTGACTTTGCAACTTTCTCAACTAAGTGGTATTTTTGGTTGAAGTTATCACTCAGTCTGTTTACTCAGACCCCTCGGAGCAGAAGGGAGAAAGGAAAATTCCCCATCTCCACCATTTCCAGCCAGAAATGTGTTCCAGCCAGGGCAGGCAGGGTGGGAGAACTGCCCCCTTAGACAAGTGGTTTGGGTCAGTGTTTCGAAGGGCTGTGAATTCCTAGACCATCAGTCATACTTACGTTCAAATATACACATCGAATTCCAAATATAGTACCGCCGTTTATGACACTGGTGTCGGGAGACAGGATTTATGTCAGCCCTATGGATACACTTGGTCTGTTTTATGACAATGTCTGTATTAATAAAGCGCCCATTCCCAAGGACGATTTTCCTTTTTGTTTTTTCACCTCTTCCTCATCATTATCTTTGTTCCTCTATTCCTTCCACTTTCATCCTTTTCCTTTTTTAAAAGACACATTATCACTATGTGGTCCAGGCTGCCTTTAAACTCATGACCCTCCTGCATTGGCTTTGCCAGGCTGAGTGTGGTGACAAGCCTGTAATCCTAGGCAGAGGCCAAAAGCAACAATAACAAAGGTGGCCGCACCAAACTAGCTCAGTGCTGGGATTGCAGGCACCGCCACCCAACCTGGATCTGCCTTAGCTTTTACATCATCATCCATATTGTCTTCATTTCCTCTTTCTCTTCTTTTAAAAGTAACTCTATCACTGCAGCTACAAATAAAATAGAGCAGAGAGAAATATTAGTTTGAAAATTAGGAAAAATAAATGCATCTTAAGTAACAGGGAAGCCTATTTATGTGGGAGACTTGGAATATTCCAGAAGAAAAATACAAGTAAGGTTTTGTTATAGGAGGGAAGGGGGAAAGCTAAGGGAGGCTAGAAGAGAAGGTTCTGGAGTGAGAGCCTCTCAGCCAAGGGCTGGGGCTGGTCAGAACAGAGGCCGAGTTTCCAGGGACAACTTCCTCACTCCTGGCAGTGACCTGTGGCCTTCAGCCTTTTTAGGGCTTCTGAAGGAGAGTCAGTCCAAGACAGAAAAGATTCCATGCAAATACCCAGAGGAATGCAGTGGGAAGGCAGGCTAACCCATGGCTTATTATGCACCTGTGAATGTGGCACTGTGTAAATAGTACTGTGGGCAATGGCTGATGTCCACAGCTAGCTGTGTCCTCTCAATGCTGATTTATAGGATTGCATGGCCAGACCTCAACAGGATTATATCTTTGTGAATACCTTTAAAAAGATTTCTTTAATTTTTAATCATCAGTATGCGTATGTGGCTGTGTACTTGTGAGTGCAGGTACTTAAGGAGTTCAGAAGAAGGCATGATCCTGTGAGTCACACAATGTGGGTGCTGGGAGATGAACTCAGATCTCTGTAATAGGTGCTCTGAACCGCTGCGCTCACTCTCCAGCTCCTTTGGGTATACCTTCAAAGTCTTTCTTGGTGGCATTTGTGAAAAGCATATTTACAAATGAGTTAGAGAGAGATGAATTTTAGGAGCTTTTAGATGCTAGCCAAGACCCAGAGAAGGGCCATTCAAAAGCACCCATGGTACAGATTTTCTTCTTTATTTCATAGCTGTAGAAACCACAGAGGGACAGATCTGGTTTAAGTAGAAGCATGATCTTGGGTAGTGCATCACGTCTTTCTTTGTTCATATTCCGGAGAGTTGACTGGTGTCTTCAAGTCTTCTCATATTCTAGGTATGAGATAACCTCTGACAGAGTGAGCATGTCACTTTCCTTCTTTTCTTTCCCTCCCTCCCCGTCTCTCTCCCTTCCCCTCCCCCCACACCTCTCTCTCTTCTATCTTTCTGGAAACATGATCTCACTTTGTAGTCTAGACTGACCTTGAACTTGTTACATAGACCAGGCTAGCCTAGAACTTGCTGTATAGACTAGGCTGGCTTTGAACTTGTCAGCCATCCCCTTGCCTCTGCCTCCCAAGTGATGAGATTGTAAGTGTGTGACACTATGCCCAAGTGTGCTTGAGTTCGTTCTTCCCTCCCTCCCTCCCTCCCTCCCTCCCTCCCTCTCTCTCTCTTTTTCTTTCTTTCTTTCTTTCCTTCTTTCTTTCTTTCTTTCCTTCCTTCCTTCCTTCCTTCCTTCCTTCCTTCCTTCCTTCCTTCTTTCTTTCTTTCTTTCTTTCTTTCTTTCTTTCTTTCTTTCTTTCTTTCTTTCTTTCTTTCTTTCTTTCGCAGTGTGATCTCAGTAGGCGACACTTGGTGGGAGAGCACTCTGCAGTAGTTTTTAGATATTTACTTTTACCTGCCCATCAATGGAAGGCTCCATTAAGTAGTCTTGGGAGGAAGAAGGGTTTCTAAAGGAACCTAGTTTAATGAAGGCATCAGGGAGAGAGTCAGACAAAAGGAAAGTAGGAGCCATCTCTGGGAGTCGAAGGAGTGATTCACCCCTCTGTGTCCCCAGCCCACCCTCATACTTCTAATTGACAGGTGAGGGATCTGGAGATCTGGCATGGGCTAAGACAATTCTGGATTGCAGTTAAGCACAAACTTTTCCTTTATAACTTGTATATTCAGTTATCCAGTTACTGATTTATGCAGTTAGATTCTATGAGATAAATATGCCAACATGAAAACATTGCTTTCTGCTGTAGCTCCCCATAAGTTTAGAGAACACCTGCTTACTTTTAATGACAATTTTATTGAGCATTAGCTGTGTTTGAGTTGGACTGAATCCTTAGCTTTCAGAATGAACACACTTCTCAAGCCATTGATAATACTCTTCTTTTCAACAATTCTGGACAGACCTACCATTTAGAATATCGTTCTCTATGCACATGGGTAAAGTCAGAGATGATGTGGACAAGGGCCAGGCAAGGGGAGAATTGACATACACCCTTCAAGTCCACACGTAGTTTTTAATCTCCCCTGGACTGCTGCTGTTTCACACCCGAGAGTTTAGGCCCCTGACCTCGAGTTTGCAAATTGTATATCCCATTACCACCCTGTGAGCGCTCTACTCCCCAGGGCCACACAGTGGACGTTTTAGCTGGAATCCGAGAAAGTGTCTGAACATTTCCTGCAGAGTTGGCTAGGAGTGATTTGGCAGTTCAGTCATAAAACCCCAGAGCTGGTGGCTAGGGGATATGCTATAATTACCTCACACTGTTTCCTGTTTGAGCCTGGTTGTGGGTAATGGGGTAGAGTGGGATTGCTTGTGGGACTGTATTTTAAAAGATAGAGGAGTCATTTTCAATGAACACTAATCACCGTTGGCCATGCTTTCTTGGGAATGTGGGGGTAGACATGATTGGGTCAGATCCTGGCTCCACCACCTACTGGGAAGAAACCTCAGACAAGTGGCGTGACCTCTGTAAGCCTCATTTATTACCTTGTAAACAAAATTATAGCACACACCTTTTTGTGTTGTCCAAGATTTAATGACACGGTGCAGGACACATTCCTAGTACAGTGCCTGGTGTGTCTCCGTGTGGCAACGAGGGTGGATAGAATGCTATTATAGGTAACCAAATGACAATCAACAGTTATTTAAAAACAATAAAAAATATAAAAGCAAATATGAGTATTTTCTGTGCTTCATCAACTTCCAAGAGAAAAATGAACCTAAAATAAAATAAGTATTTCCTTTAAAACTTTGAATTTTTTTCCGTACTCTTATAAAAATATGTAAGTCATTGTATTCTTTTGTAAGCAATCTAGACATGGCTGAACATTTGAAAGCAAGACTCCAGGTGTGTTTGAGCTCAGGCTGACTCATCTTCTCATTTGGTTTTTTCTTGAAAACAAATGATTACACCTTCTCACTCACTGAAGTGTCAGGAACCGTTGGAGATTCTTTGCTGAGTGATGCTATCCTGCACATTTTATGTTCCCTGTGACTGTAAACTATGACCACTTCCAGGTACAGAAAAGCCCAAATCCATCCCCTCTAGGCCTAACACAGACCAATGTCTTTCCCTTCAAATGCATTTCTTAATGAATGGGTTCATCATTGAGAAAGATAGAGGGTGCGTGTGAGAATGGATCATGACCAGCGCGCTTATGGACTTGCACAGGTCTGCTCAAGCTGTTTGTTCTCGGGTTCTCCATCTGGTCAGCATCATCCTCACAATGGTTAGTTCTCATCAGTCATTTGAGATGGTTGGCTTGGACTCTTTTTATTTCCAGTCTGGGTCTTGGTCCCTCTCAGGACTACTGAGGCATACACCAGATACAAATGGTTTGTCAAGGAAAAGAAGGAAGGAAACAGGCGAGGAGTTGATGGACTGTCAAAGACTGTGGCAGTCAGGATGGACCAGATGATACCGCAAAGTCGCTGTGTAACTTTTCAATATGAGGACTGTCAGATTTGTACAAACCTAGGGAGGAAGAGGCAGTGACATCTTAGCTTCCCATTTCTCAATTAAAAGTCAAACTTGGGGCTGGGGAGCTGGTGCCACAGGTGAGAGCGCTTGTTTTCCCATCATGAGGACCAGAGTTCAAATCCCCAGAGCCCACACAGGAAGCTGAGTATGGGTGCATACACCTGATGGAGAATTGCTGGTGCTTGTTGACCATCAGCTCAGCTCAGGTTAGTGGGTGACCCCGTTTCAAGGGAGTCAATGGAGAGTAATAGAGAAGGACACCCGATGTCCCCTCTAGCTACTGCATGTATGGGCATGGGAACCTGTGTCTATACATCCACAGGCATATCACACACAGGTATACTGCACTTACACAACTTACATGCACACACACACACACACACACACACACACACACACACACACGAATTCATGTACTTAATCTTGTTTTATCTACTTCTCCTGCTGCCCTAAATTATTTTGAAGTGAACCCCTGAAACATTCTTTTGTGTGTCTGATTGTTGGTGTGGGTATCTATGTTTATGTAGAGGCCAGAGAACAACCCTGGGTGCCATTCATTAGATGACACCCACCCCTTTTGTTTTATTGGATTGAGGTCTCTCCTTGTCATCAAAACTTGCAAAGTAGCCTAGACTGGCTAACCAGCAAGCCCCAGGGACCTTCCTATGTGCTGCTCCCCTGCTCTGGGATTATGAACACACACTACTGTGCCTGGCCTCTAAAGCAGGTACTGGGGATCCAACAAGGTCCCCACGTTCCCATGCAAGCATTTTATAGACAGTCCTCTTTCCACATGCCCACCGCATTTCGTATATTTGTTAATATTTCAACCTCTAAAAGGTGAGCCTTCCTCAAGAAACATAAATACAACACCAATATCACATTTAACATTAGTTTTTAAATATTATATCTGGTGAGTTTTAAAATCTCCTTAATTAAGTCATACTTTTTATTTTTATAGTTCATTGAAATTGGGGTCTAAATAAAGTCCATATTTTGTAATTGGTTTATGCATCCTTTATGTATTTTTTTAAAGATTTATTTATTTATTATGTTTACAGTGTTCTGCCTGCATGTATCCCTGCAGGCCAGAAGAGGGTGCCAGATCTCATTACAGATGGTTGTGAGACACCATGTGGTTGCTGGGAATTGAACTCAGGACCTCTGGAAGGGCAGTCAGTGCTCTTAACCTCTGAGCCATCTCTTCAGCACTCTTTATGTATTTTTTAAAATGCAGATTGGCTCTCTCTCATTTTATCCTAATAATCTACTTCTAGAAGAAAGTGGCAGCAGTAGGGCTGCTTACAGTGCCAGTCTGCCAACCTGTATTGGTCATCTGAAAAGAAGGATGTGTCTAGGGGTAAAGTCACTACGCAGTGAGAACATTCTTCAGTGCAACTGGCATCTTTCCATTGTAAGACTTTCTCAGTGCAGAAAGGTGACTTCTGTTCCAGCCCAGACTCCTTCCATGACTGGAGGGTGGTAGTGTCTAGACTGTGGGCTACTCTTGGAGTGCACTGCTAGGGCGCCTTTCCTAGCCTAGGCACTGCATTCCTCTGATGTGGGCTTATTGTGTTTGCTGTGAACTCTGCAAACTTTTTGTTAAGAAGACTTGATAAATGGGTTTTGCTCTTTTTCTAGGAAGCACTTTTGCAATGCAAGTCTTTCCCGGCATGACTTTAGCCATCGATGTTCATCTTCTAGAACCACTGGTTTATTCGGGAAATGGAATGGAAATGTTCTTATTCTGCCATTCTTTGCTTGTTTATTAATGCTGTAAAGCTTGTAAAGTAGTTTTGAATGTACACTCAAGGTTCATAGCCAGCCAAGTTTGCTTTTTCTGATCCATGACCCCAAGGGATATAGAAAAATCGCAAAACATGGAATAGTAATGATTGGCTATCACACGGTTGAAGATTGTGGGAAGTTTCTAATAGATGAACTTGGCACTTGAGGGGCAAATGAAAGGAGATAACTCTGCGGAGGTCTATTCCATAGCCAGAATCCTTTGGTTCCTTGATCTTCTATAACTGTCAAAATGGAAACAAGGTTTTATTTTATTTTAAAATTAGTTAATTTTGAGAAAGGGTCTTGCCATGTAGTTCTGGGTGACCTTAGTCATCTGAGTACATTATGTAGCCCAGGCTATACTCAAACTCATGGTAATCCTCCTGTCTCAGTCTCTTGACTACTGTGATTACAGATGTGCAGCACCACTCTGGTTTATTTTTATCTTAAGAGAAGGGGTTTCACACAAGGATGCTATAAAGAGTTGGCAACTGTTTTTCACTGCAGTTGGAAAGAAGAGGTTTTTAACATAAATTTCACTCAGTGTCCAGAAGGAAATGTTTATATCTTCATTTCAGCATTTCTGCCTCAGGAGTTGAGATGGTTTGAATAAAAATGGCCCCCATAGGGAGTGGAACTATTAGGAGATGTGGCCTTGTTGGAGTAGGTGTGGCCTTGTTGGAGAAGTATGTCACTAGGGGTGGGCTTTGAAGTCTCAGATGCTCAAGCCAGGCCCAGCAATTCACTATTTTCCTGCTGCCTGCCAATCTGGATGTAGAACTCACAGCTACCTCTCCAGCACCATGTCTGCCTGTGTGCCGCCATGCTTCCTGCCATAATGATAATGGCCAAAACTTCTGAACTGTGAGCCAGCCCCAGTTAAATGCTGTCCTTTATAAGAGTTGCCATTGGTCATGGTGTCTCCTCAAAGCAATAGAAACC
>CABHPP010143349.1:0-27758 GCA_902168425.1 Peromyscus attwateri
TAAGACAGGTTCTTGCCAGGCAGTGGTGGCACACACCTTTAATGCCAGCACTCAGAAGGCAGAGGCAAGTGGATCTCTGAGTTCGAGACCAGCCTGGGCTACAGAGTAAGTTCCAGGAGAGCCAGGGCTACACAGAGAAATGCTGTCTCAAAGAAACCAAAAGAACAAAGACAGGCTCTTACTGTTGGAGTCCACACTAGCCTTGACCTCAAGGTCCTCCTGGTTTAACGTCCAGGGTCCTGGGATTAGAGGCAGGTGCCACTAGGCCTTGCCCTTGTTCTTCCTCCTCTTCTTCCTCCTCCTCATCTTCTTGTCTTCTTCTTGAGATGGGTCTTGTGTCCCAGGCTTGACCTGGAATGTCTGTCTAGCTGAAGATGACTTTGAACTCCTGATCCCCCTGCCTCCACCTCCCAAGGGCTAGGATTACAAACACATGCCACTACATCTGGTTCTAACATCTGCAATCTGCAGTAGTAGGATGCATGCACAGACAGCAGATGCACGGGGCTGACTTTCAGCCACTCGGTTGGAGACCAGGCTGGGTGTTCTAAATCTATCAACACTTTCAACGTCCTGATCATCCCAGCAGCCATGACGGACGTGGCTCCTGCTGCTCCGGGGTCCTGTGTGACAGCCCCTGCCAACCTCAGTGCCCTCATCCGAAGCCTCCACCCCGGCTCCCCATGCTCCCTCCCTTTCGACTTTTCTTGCCTTCCTCACAGTGATGAGGCTCCCCCTTTTTCAGAGCCTCCATGATGCTGCTTGCTAGAGTTCCTGCCACCCCAATTGTCCTCTTGGCTCATCCTATAGAAATCAGTTTAAATGCTCTTCCAGAAGGCTTTCCTGACTGCTCAAACCAGGTACATCTCTCTCTTAGACCATCAGAACTTTCCTTATCGGCATTTATCGTTTTTCATTGTGTAGACATGCTGACTTTTGTGTTTGGTCTAAACCAGAAGAGGCAAGAACCTGCAGAGTCATTAACTGATTGCTCCAACAAACCTAACACACTGACCGGTGCGCGGCAACATTTGGCAAAGAAATGAGTTACATGTGGGGAGGTTTGCTATGTCACCTTCCATCCTTGCAAAGAAACATGAGGTTGTTTGATAGCACCTCCTCTGATGTCTCCATTATTGTTCATTTTCCCTTTTTTTTCCCTCTTTTTGTTTGTTTTTTGTTTTGGGGGGGTTTTCAGGACAGGGTTTCTCTGTGTAGCCATAGCTGTCCTGGAACTCACTCTGTAGCCCAGGCTGACCTCACACTCAGAGATCCGCCTGTCTCTACCTCCCAAGTGCTGGGATTAAAGGTATGCTCCACCACTGCCTAGCTTATTGTTCATTTTTCAAATGTCAGGTTCTTGCCACAGAAGTGATAGTACTCAATACTAATCTGGGAACAAGACCATAAAATACCATTTTGTGAAGCTGAATCAATGGGATCATCATGAAGAGGGCTGAGGATGTAGGTCAGTGGTAGAGCATTGCCAGACATGTGTAGGGGGCTCTGGACCCAACTCCCAGATCAGAAAGAAGAGAAGGAGTGTGAGAGTGCATGTGTGTGTGTGCAGAAGCCCAAGATTGATCCCAGGAATCATCCTCAATCACCCTTTCACCTTATTCTTTGGGGCAAAGTCCCTCAATCAGACTGAGCGCTCACAATGCAGCTTGCTCTAGGGATCCTGTGTCTTAGCCTTCTGAGGTGGAATTATGGGTAGCCCACCACAATCATTCAGCATTTTCATGGGTTCTGGAGATCCAAACTGAATCCTCATGCTCACTGCAAGCATTTTAGCCATTGAGCCATCTGTCCAGCCCAGTTTCTTCAAGATATAAAAAGAGATTGGAGCAGTATTTCATCTCCAGACCTCTAGGGCTGATTTGCAAACAGCAAGACTGACTCCCTCCACCCCCCAGGAACATCCCACATCCGCCCAGCTCACAGCATCGCCCTCAGGCCTGTTGGCTGGTGGACCTGCACCCAGGATGGACTGTCCTAAACCAATTACCTATGTCATCCATCCTCCCAGTACAAATGAATAAATGGCGTCTGCCTTATAACCTGTCTCCAGTGATTGAGTTAGGATGAGTCATTGCTCCTGGGGCCTAATCGCCTCTGAAGGAGCAGACACAATTGAGTTTCTGGGCCTAGGGTTACTGGGGATGTAGCTCGGTGGTAGAACATTTATTTGCCTGCCTAGCACGTGCAAGACTATGGGTTCAATCTCCAGCACCACAAAAAGAAAAGAAAAGAAAAAAGTTGTTTCTGGGCCTGCAAACTAGATTGCAATGACCCAGCCTGCTTCCCAGCAGCAGGAAAAAGAAAAAATAATAACAAAAAAAGAAATCCTTGGGTTGGGGATTTAGCTCAGTGGTAGAGCTCTTGCCTAGCAAACGCAAGGCCCTGGGTTCGATCCTCAGCTCAAAAAAAAAAAAGAAATCCTTGTTAGGAATACATGTAGGATTGTTTCAAAAGTCCCTGTAACCTCAATCCCCCTCTTATCCCCCAAGCCTTCCTGTGGCTTCCTTCTCCACATTCGTTAGACCTCAATTCCACTAAAAGCCAATTTTCCAGGGGATTCCTATGTATGCAAGAGGCAGCCTCTCCCCACTGGGAGAAGAGCAAGAGGTGCATACAAATCATGAGGCAGTCTGGAATCCTGGGAGGAAGGAGCAAGGAGTGTGTGTGTGTGTGTGTGTGTGTGTGTGTGTGTGTGTGTGTGTGTTTGGGGGCAGGGATCTTTACCTTGAGCAAGTTGAATAGCAGAGGCAGAATCCGCAGGGGCAGCAGCTTGGCCACGATGCCCAGTACCAGGCTGACATCCTCCCCAACACGGCCCACAAACTCGACCACTTCTTTCCCCGCTCGCTGCAGGGCCGTCTTTCGTAAGCCCAGCACGATGTAGAGGGCAGCCAGGTACTCCTGCATAGCAGGCACAGTGAATACGAAGGTACCCAGGTGTCCTGGCTCCACACACGGGGCCAGGAAAAACCTCAGGGCGTCCCGTCGGAAGATCTGCAGCAGTTGAATTTCCTCCTCTGTCTTGATGCCGGCTTCCAGGCAGCCACGGACATCCTCTTCAGAGAAGTAGGTCTTTCGGGATGACACCCCCTCATAGGCCAACTTGCCCATAGTTCGGGCTGCATAGGCCATCAGGGATAAATTGGAGGGATGGGTGCTGTCCAGTGTTTCCCCGCTAAAGTTCAGACGCAGGAAGCTGGTATAGATGCTTGTGAGGGTCTGGCCAGCAGGTGTGGGAGCATGTAGGAAGTGCAAGGTTGCACAGACAAGCCAGCAATAGGAAGGCAGGAAGCAGGCAGCAGCGATCTGATGGTGCCCCTCCAGGTTTCTGGACAGCATCTGAATCAGGTTGTCCCGCTGAGCCGGTGTGGCTGAGACACCTGCACCCCCTGCACCGTACCCACAATCGGGCTGGTTAAGGCGGAGCTGGAAGTAGAGCTTCTGTAGGTTGGTATCAGAGAAGCCACAGATCTCGCCATAGCGGCCCACATACTTGCTAGGGATACGGCCAATGGCAGAGGGCCGGGTGGTTACCAGAATGCTGGCCTGGGAAGGATATGGTTAAAGGTTAAGAGTGAAACTTCTATGTCTCAAGAAACCTGATTGTCAGCCAGGTGGTGGTGGTGCACGCCTTTAATCCCAGCTCTCGGGAGGCAGAGGCACAAGGATCTCTGTGAGTTCAAGGCCAGCCTGGTCTACAAAGTGAGTTCCAGGACAGCCAGAGCTGTAACACAGAGAAACCCTGTCTTGAAAAACCAAAAAAAAAAGAAAAGAAAGAAACCTGATTGCCGCAAGTCCCTAAAGACAGAGGATCCAAGAATGAAGGGGACCATAGTTATCAACATTATAACTAACAGTGCTGTACATGGTGGCACCTGCCTTTAATCCCAGCACTCGGGAGGCAGAGACAGATAGATCTCTGTGAGTTCAAGGTCAACCTGGTCTAGACAGTGAGTGCCAGGCCAGCCAGAGTTACACAGTGAGAACCTTTCCCAAAAAAGTATTAATATCGCCAGGTATTGATGGCACGCCTTTAATCCCAGCACTCGGGAGGCAGAGGCAGGTGGATCTCTGCAAGTTCGAGGCCAGCCTGGTCTACAGAGTGAGATCCAGGAAAGGCGAAAAGAAACACAGACAAAAACAACAAAAAAAAAAAAAAAAAAAAAAAAAAAAAGTATTAATATCAGTACTGAGTACCTACTCACTTAACCCATACAGAACAAGGACAGAAGGAGACAGAAGTTTGGGAAGGTAAGTGACTTGCTCAGGGTCACCCATTTAGGAAGTGGAGGGGCCAGGGATGAACTAACCTAGGTACTGTCCTATACAACACCTATGTAGGACAAGAACATAAACTTCCCTATGGAGCAGGTTAAGGGGCAACCCACCTCAGGAAGCATGTACTTGCGCAGCAGGTTGACCATGATGGAAGCTGGTGCCCCGGGTTCCTCTGGGTCATTACAAAGCCCTGTGCCTGCTAGCCGGAAGTCAAGGTTGAGACGCTCCAAGCCATGGAGCACAAAGAGCAGGCGGGATCCGGCAGCGGTCATCAGGGGCAACACCTCCTTCAGGGGTGTGTAACGCTGGGTCACAAGTTGGCACAAGGAAGCTGGGGTGGAGCCCAGGGATGACAAATCCTCACAGGAGAAGGGGATGAGCAGCTCAAAGGCCGGCAGCCTCCCGTAACACCAGTCCAGGACCATCTTGCGTACCAATGTGCTCTTGCCAGTACCCACGGTCCCATACAGCACCACGGTCTGCACACGGCGCCCACAGGCATCTGGGTCAAAGAGCTGGGACAGGGCCAGTGGGGGCAGCCCAGCCTGGGGTCGTTGGTGGCCTGTGGCCAGCTCTGCGGATGGGCGAAGCAGCTCATCTGGGGTGCTCTCGCGGATCACAGGGTCAACATGGACCGTGTCTAGAGCAAAGGTTGGTCCAAACTGACGCTCCTCTCTGGGCAGCCGGCTAAACCACTCCATGAGGTTCCGGCGATGCCTTTGGATAGCTTCTGGATGAGAAAGCAAAGGACATGGGTCAAGGCAAGGGACTGGAGATGCTAGCTCTTCGGGCCAGCCAGGGTGGCTGTAGGTCAGGGTAGGGAGTCAACGCAGAGAACTTAGAGATACAGGAGCCTGCTGTGGCGTGGGCACATAGAACTCCCTTAACCAAGAGATGACTCGGAAGGTTTATAAGCCCCATGACAGAAAATAGGGAGCCTCTGAATGAATTATGCAGAGCCTGAGCTGACTGGCTTTCTGACTTTCTGGAGCCGAGCTGAAGGTAGGGAGAGAGTGTCTCTGTAAGTGCTTTGTGTATGGTCCATGTGCACAGCATCAGTGATGCACAGAGGATGGAAGGAAGGGACACGGAGGGAGGGACCACCAGTAGATGACAGCAGTGGCTCCCCTGTGCCTTCCTCATCCTCCCTCTCCTTCCAGGCCCCTCTCCTCTCCACATCCCTCCTTTACCAGTAGCAGAGATGCTCCTGAACAGCTGTCCATGCCTCCCTGGTGGGGGAACACTGTCTGCTGAGTTTCCATGGTGACGGATAAAGGTCCTGTGAGCAAAGACATGGGATGATCTGGGGTTTAGAACTGAGCTCAACCCTGGCATGGGCTCAGTCCAGTCCAGTCTGCATTTTCTAAGATGAGACCCGAACTCTTACCGTGCCCAAGGATCAAGGTCTGGCCCCTCCAGCCCTAATTGCTGCCTGCCTGGGACTCAGACTGGCCTCTGCTAGATCTGTCCCACTTCCCATTATTCTATGTACCTCCATGACCTAAGCCAACTTCCTCTAGATCCCTGGAAGTTGCCTCCTTACCCTTCCCACCCTCTCTCCCGGAGGATCACAATAGCACATTCTGACCGTTTCCATCTCCTAAGCTATGTCCATCTGTGTTCTGAGGCACGAAATATCCAGGTCTCACCTAGGGGGCCCAAGGTGATGCACCCCTTTAAACAGCCAACTCCAGTGGGTCAGGAAGGAGATCTGCTCATCTACAGAAAGAAGAAAGAGGCAGCATCTGCAGATCCTACCCACATCTCCCCACTAATACACACCCCAACATTGACATCAAACCCTACTCTTATTTACTCTTATAGTAGCATGTGCTATCCTAAATAGCAGTTATTACATAATCTTCTATTTAGCCATATGATTATTTGATTATCATCCATTTCCCCTCTATGAGCGAAAGGCTTACATCTGGTTTTATTCACAAATTATATACCAAGAACCTACCCCACAGTCTGGTACACAGCCAACACGCAGCTAATGTCTTGGATGAAAAACCAGATTGATATAGCCAGAAGGGGCCTGCTCAGCTGCGTTGTCTTAAGACGGGGGTTGGGGGGGGGGGGGGGAGGCTCTGGAAGGTGAGGTGGCATGCCCAAGGACACCAGCTACAGTACCACACAGCTGGGATTAGTGCACCTCATGTCTGGATCCCTGCTTTTTTGGAAGTACCATCTGGACCTTGAAAGCAGAAAGGAGGGGTCAAAACAAACCCGAGCTTCCTGCTTACCTGATAGCTGGGGTGTTCTTCCCAGACCTGAGCCCCAAGAGGTCCTGGACAAATGGCAGCCCCACCTCATCCTAGGAAAGTCGGAGTCTGGAACAATTAGAAGCACCTTCTTTCCTGTTCCCCTGAAAAAAGGAATGTTGTGAATGGTTCAGTGAGTAAAGACTCCTGCTAGCAAGCCTGAGGACCTGAGTTCAATTCCAGGAACCCACTGGGTAGAAGGAGAGAACTACTCCTGAAAGTTGTCCTCTGACCTTTGTTTCTACATCCCCACAATAAACAAATAAATAAATGTATAAAAGAAAAACTTGCCAGGAGGTGGTGGCACACGCCTTTAATCCCAGCACTTGGGAGGCAGAGGTAGGAGGATCTCTGTGAGTTCAAGGTCAGTCTGGTCTACAGAGTGAGTTCCACGACTGTTTCACAGAGAAACCCTGTCTCGAAAACCAAAAGGAAGGAAAAAAGAAGAGAGAGAAAGAAAGAAAAATTTAAGGACAAACAAAAAAACCAATAATGTAAATTGAAAAACAAAACAATAGTATGAATGTATGGCCATCACCACCAGGTGGCCCCTCAAACATCCCACATCTCACACACGCACACACTCCCTCTCCAACCCTTACCCTTAGCATCTAAGAAGGGACCCTCTCCCAAGGGAGGCTGAGCCTGTCCTCAGAGATGAGCATGTTTGAAGCCTGGCTTCTAGCTCTCCTCAGCAAGGATAATCCCAGCCTGAATGATTCCGTTTCATCTCCTACCAACTCCTGCCTCCCCGCTGAGGTTTCACAGCTGCCTTTGTCCAGAGTTCCAGCCCAATCATCTGCTTTTAGGTTTTATTTTGCTTGCCTGCCAGCAAGCTCAGATGGGAGACCTGTGCTCACTTCCAGCGCCTTTTCTGAGCCTAGATTTTCCCCCAGTCATCATTATTCACTTCCTTCTGTCTTTGTGTCCCAGCCATCAGATCCCTTTGGCTGAGTTTTAATGGTTTTATCACTTTATCCTCTGACTTTTATGTAAGCTGCCTTTAAGGCTTGCATAAATAATAAATGAATGTGTGAATGAACTTCCGGCTTGACATAAGAATGTGCTGCCTCTGCCTTCCACTTCACCCGGGGCCAACCTGGCCTCATCAGCCCCCCTCCTCCGGTTACTTTACTGCAGACCTCCTCCAAACTCTGGATCCACACTGTATTCCCTGGCTTTTTATTCAGACCCTTGCCCTTCTTCCCCTTCAGGTAGGAGACAGTCCTGAAGATCCCTCCCTACTGCCGTGTGCCAGCCCCTTAACTTCTTCATCTCAGAACGTATTCAGATCCCTCCAGACCTCACAGGACCCCACTTCCCCAAGACCTCTGTGCCTTCACTCTCGGCCTATTCCAATCCCTCATTCCCTGCAGAAATCAACTCCCTAAACTTATGCTACTTAACAGCTACAAACCCCAGGCCCACAGAAGCTATTTTTCTAGGTTTGCCCCCAGCCCTCTCCTCATCCTCCAGGACTACTGGATTCTTGCTCTGACCTTCCTAACTTAGTTCATACATTTTGCTTAGCATCTCTGTTATCAGAATCCCAGACACTCTTGAAGATTCTGCTCAAGGTACTCTCTCCCGAGTATCTTCCGTCCCCCTCCACTCCTTGACATGCCTGTGCCCCTACGCTGTGGCTGTCGTGGCCTCCCTCACTGACATTGGGGCTGAAAGAGGGGGCAAACTTGGGAAGTGGCCGCATTGAACAACCTGCTTTGGCAGGGGTAGCCGGAGCAGGAGCTGGCTAGGGTGTTGACTGGGCTGGGAACAGGAGTCCCAGAGTTAGAGAAAGGTCCTGAAAACCCGGCAAATCTCAGGATTGGCATCAGCTCCAGGTCCACTGAGTCAAGATAAGACACACAGGGTTTAGGATAATTCTCTAATCAAACAGTTGTCATGGCACTCATCAAAAGAAGGAGTGCGACAAGAAGGCGCAGAGCTTCCCCACCAACAGCTCTCCCACTTCCACTTGGCTTCGGGGAGCAAAGTGAAGCTGCCAGCAGGCCCACAATCAGCGAGCTCCCAAGCTCCGGCAGAACTCCCAAATGCCACTCGCCCGCTCCCGTGACCCAGCACCCCGACTCTTGCTTCCGGGGCCCATCGCAGCCGCCCAAGCGGGGACCGGAGGAGTGATCGAGCCAGCTAGGCCTTTACCCAGGCTGCCCAGGCCCTGGTGCCCGTCGCCGCGGCCCGGAGCGGTGGAAGCCGGCGTCTCCCGCTGGCTCCCAGCGTCCCTGGCTCGCTCCGCACGGCGCGTCTAGCCCGCCTCCGCCAGCCAGCCAGCGCGCAGCCCGGCCCACACTGGCACCCCGCCCGGCCTGGACACTGAAGCGCACACAGAGCGGAGACCCGCCGAAGGGCACCCGAGGAGTCCGCGCGGGGCGAGGACCGGCCCCACCCAGCCGTCCTAGGACCAGGGTTCTCGTACTGCCCCCTGTAGGTTCCCAAGCATCAGGCCCCGCGGATGACCTCATATCCACCTCCCAGTCTGGAGTTGTTGATAACGCCCATTTTACAGATGAAAACTTGCAGATGAAGCGCAGAAGGGTGACATGACTGGCGCAGGTTGTCCCACTTGGAAGTAGATGAGTCGGAACAAGTGTAAGCCTTCTTCACTCAGATATTCATCCCCAGGGCCTCCTGACCTCTCTTCCTGATCACAACCGTAGCTTTCCTCCAGGCACAAGACTAAGCCTTTCTCTGGTCTTCCCTTCTGTGTCATGCAGCCCCAAAACCTCTAGGGGGGCCTCTGTTCACTTTGGCCAGGAAGGAAGACTGGGGACTGATAAACAGTTCCTACTCCAACCTGCTCTTCCTGTCTGACATCCATCCAGTCATGGTTTAGCCCCGGGACTTCCGGGTCCTAAAAACCCCCACCCTTATTCCTTCCATTCAAAGAACATCCAAGGTTCACGTAACCGGCATGACAGAGCCACCCATCCCCTTCAGCCAAGGAACGCCTCCGCATGCAAACATGGGTGTGCGATGTGCAGGGAACAGACATGAAATAAGAGAACTCGAGAGAGAGGTTCCTCGGGGCAGGGTTGGGAAGAGGCTTTTGTGGTCTACCCTTCATTGGAACAGAAGACAATGGTGATTATTTCATCTAGGCGATTGTCCATTCATTCCGTGTGTGGTGTTGGGCCAGTACTCACCCTGGGCTGCTAACCAGAACAAGTCCTGCGGGAACCCACCATGCTGACAGAGAACGTTCTTCAGAGACAGAGGCAAACCATTAGGAAAGCCTAGAAGAGGAAGTTACTACCTGCTTCTAGCAGAGACTGTGACATTTGAACTGGACGCTAAAAAAAATACATCAGAGTCAGGCGGTGGTGGCCCACGCTTTTAGTCCCAGCACTTGGGAGGCAGAGGCAGGTGGATCTCAGTGAGTTCGAGACCAGCCTGGTCGACAGAGCGAGATCCAGGACAGCCAGGACGGTTACACAGAGAAACCCTGTCTCCGAAAACAAAAACAAAAATAAATACGTCAGAAAGGCATAGTGAGAGGCATGGAAAATGGCACATTTGCATTTGAAAAGAAGTTCTTCAAAGATTGGAGAGGTGGCTCAGCAGTTAAGAGCACTGGCTGCTCTTCCAGAGGACCTGTGTTCAATTCCCAGCAACCACATGGCAGCTCACAACCACCTGTAACTCCAGGCTCAGTGGATCTGACGCCCTCTTTTGGCCTCTTTGGGTACTGCATTTATGTGGTGCACAGATATACACGCAAACACCCACACACATTTTTTAAATTAAAACAATAAAATAAAAGAAATTCTTCCAGAGGAGTTGAATGAGGCTGAACATCTCCATGGATACAGTTGCGGGGTAACATTTAAGGGCCTGGGGGGCTTCTCTAGCTTTACTTTACTTACCTAGCCATGGGAAGCCAACTGTCACCTGGCTACAATTACTGGTCATTGCTCAGGGCAAGCCATTTCCCCCCACCCCCACCCCATGGGTATGACAACTGTGTGGGTTTTATTAATAACATATATTTCGGCTGGACTCTGCAGACAGAAGGCCTGTGAGTCATGCTGAGGGCATGTCCTCTGTCGTCTGGCCTCAGTATGCGGCACCAGATGCTCCAAGAGCCATGGCGCAGAAGACCATTGGATCAACTCTGCCCTCCAGCCCTTTGCACAGGCCCTGCCACAGAGAGGCCGCACGGTGAGAACACAGTCTCTGAGTCCCAGCAGGCGGGCACGGGAGAGAGGACCCATTTCCAGACGGACCTGGATGGGCAGGTTGCTGGAACCAGGGGGAGGCAGAGCAGGTGGGTGACAGTGTCTGGAGAGATTGCCTGTCACTCCGGCCTGTAAATGGAGGTGGCAGCGCTGCTCTTACCCCACCTTGGGGCAGGGGGAGGGGGGTTGCTGTGGGAATCAAAGGAGCTCTCTTTGTGAATTTGTGAACCATTCTGCAAGTATTCTCAGTGCCCGACGGGTGACGAGGCCTCAGATGGACTGTTTGCCCTCTCTCTTCTCTGTGGAACTTCAAATCAAAGGCGTTTAATTATTTCAGAACTATTTGCTTTTGGGGCTGGGAGTGCAGCTCAGTGAGAGTGTGTTTAGAATGGGGTGGGGAAAGGATTTACTTTTTTTCTTTTTTTTTTTCAGAACAGGATTTCCCTGTGTAGCCCTGGCTGTCCTGGAACTCGATCTGTAGCCCAGGCTGGCTTCGAATTCACAAAGATCCACCTGCCTCTGCCTCCCAAGTGCTGGGACTAAAGGCGTGCGCTGCCGCCGCCGCTGCCGCTGTTGTGGGATATCTGTACACTGTGTGAAGATATATCGCTATGGTTGATGTAATAAAAAGCTGAATGGCCAATAGCTAGGCAGGAGGTATAGGTGGAATTTCCGGGGAGAGAAAGGAAGAGGAGGGGGAATCGAGGTGCGCAGTAGACTCCGGGAGACACAGAGAGGAAAAAGGAGGTGCAAGATGGAAGAGAGGTAATGCCACGTGATAGAATGTAGATGAATACAAATGGGTTAATTTAAGTTATAAGAGCTATAGGCCGAGCTTTTATAATTAATAAGAAGTCTCTGGGCTGGAGAGATGGCTCAGCGGTTAAGAGCACTGACTGTTCTTCCAGAAGACCCGGGTTCAATTCCCAGCACCCACATGGTAGCTCACAACTGTCTGTAACTCCAAGATCTGACACCCTCACACAGACATACATGCAGGGAAAACACCAGTGAACATAAAATAAAATTAAAAAAAAAAAGTTTCTGTGTCATTATTCGGGAGTTGGCTGGTGGGACAGAAAAAGACTCATTACATAGCACCTAGTGAAGAGTTTACATTTTTAAGAAGAACCAGTAGAAGGCCTTGGAGGCCAAGGCCTGTAGTCCTAGCCATTTAGGAGGCTGACGAAGGAGAGTTACAAACTCAAGGCTGCCTAGGCTACAGAGTGAGTTTAAAGCCAACCTAGGTGATGTGAGACCTTGTCTAAAAGTTTAAAACAGCTGGCGGTGGTGGCGCACGCTTTTAATCCCAGCACTTGGGAGGCAGAGCCAGGAGGATCTCTGTGAGGCCAGCCTGGTCTACAGAGTGAGATCCATGACAGGCACCAAAACTACACAGAGAAACCCTGTCTTAAAAACAAAACAAAACAAAACAAAAAACGTTTAAAACCGTTTTAAAAGGCCCGGGGATGTGCAGAATCTTAGATTCAAACTGCAGCCAAATAAATCAACAAATACAAAATACAGTAGAAAATAAGAGGGAAAGGAAAAGAGAAAATTGGCGAAAGCCCAATGAAGTCCCTGCCACTCCCATCCTGGAGGTAGGTGAGGGTCTAGGGCAATGGTTCTCAACCTGTGGGTCATGACCCCCTTGGGGTTGCATATCAGATATTAACATTACGATTCATAACAATAGCAAAATTACAGTTATGAAGTAGCAAGGAAATAATGTTATGGTTGGGGGTCACCACAACATGAGGAACTGTATTAAAGAGTCGCAGCGTTAGGAAGGTTGAGAACCACTGGGCTGGGGTCTTTTCTGCTGCCCATTGCCCTTCCTGAAAGCCACTGACTGGCACTCTCCTTCCCTCTGGAGAGAGTCATGGGTCACTTTGGCAATAGACCTATGCAACAGACATAAGTTCCCACACACAGCTTGCAGACCCAGCTGTGACCAAGAGCCCTGACCAATGCTGAGAATGGAGTCTGGTGGCAGAAGTTCTGGTCTCTGGGTTCCACCGCTCACTCCACCCCCTTTAGGAAAGGTCTCATGTTGCCCAGGCTGGCCTTGAACTTCCTAGGTAACTGAGATTGACTTTGAACTTCTAGTCCTCCTATGTCCACCTCCCAAGTGCTGGGATGACAGTGTGGGCCACTACATCCGGAGTATGCAGTGCTGGGCACTGAACCAAGTCTTCACGCATGCTAGGCAAGCACTCTGAGCTACATACTAGGCAATCAACTGAGCTACAGCCCCATCCCTCGAGGTTCCATTTCTACTATCTAAGGGCCCAAGTCAACTTTTTCTCAACTGAAAAATTAGGGATGGTGACAAGGGCCAGTGTGGGGTTGGCACTGATGTTTTGGTCAGGTAGGAAGCATGACACAAATGTTTCATAAGATAGACATACATGAGCTTGACATACGCCTGAGACTTAACACCCCTGCCACAGGATCCCCAAAGCTGGCAGACATCTTGCCAAGTGCTTTGAAGACACCCCCCCCAACACATATCCTATAGCAGCAAGTGGCAGACCCATATTCACATACTGCATACTGTATAAATATAGGTTTTATTAATAATGAGTGAAATCCCACAAATACAACTGGCATCTGTGTAATGGAGAAAGTACAGAGGAGTGAGCGCAGGGACTGGGGAGAGAGTCCTGGGGGGGGGAATCAGATGTAGGATGAGCCTGGACCCCCCAAGAAAACAGACCCGCTCCAGGTGTGTCTGCCACCTTGGTGTCCAGGCCCTGCTGCTCCGATGTCCAGGAACCAGCTGCTGACCGGAGGAGAGTGAAGGAGATATGTGAACAGAAGTTTGAGTGAGCAGCAGGCAGCTGGAGAAGGGGCCGAAGAGCGAGTGTCATCTGTGAGCACAAAAGGAGGGCCACGGGGGAGCAGTGGCTGAAGCCAGCTCCGCCCATTCTTGTGCTTGTTGGGTCCTGACCTCCAGGAGGCAAGTACCCAGTGCCACCCCTGGCTCAAGAGAGAGGGAATACTGGGAGAGAGACACCTGCCGAGCCTAGAGCCACACTGGGTCACACCAGCCTCATTCTTAGCCTCCAAAGTGGGATTCCCAGGAGGAGGTTGGCATGGCCCTCCGGTCGCCGCAGTCAGCTCCGTGCCGGTACCACCATCAGTCTTCCTCCGAGCCGTAGGGATGGTGCGTGTGTGGGGGGCTAAGATTGTCTGATTGCGTTTGTGTGCCTGTGACTCTGGAGGGGAAAGGAGCCTCTGGAGTGGAACTGAGCCTCAGGAGCAGCAGAAGGGAGGACCGAGGCTTCCCCGGCTCACCCCCCAGAATAAAGTGCATTCTCCAGTTCTAGTGGCAGGTGGGAGAGTGACACAGACATTATTGCAGAGGTGCCATTGAGACCTACCCCGACCGAAGGTTTAGGGAAGGGAGTGGGACGTCCCATGGTCTCTCCAATCTCCAGGATTGGGAGTGGTCACCCAGACAGAAAACCCGGCTTCTGTCCCAACAGATTGTCCAAATCAGCCAAAGTGGGTGTGGGGAGGAAGGGGGAGGAGGAGGAAGAGACTCCCAGAGTCCCTCCTTGCTCCATCCAATGTCCATGATGGGACTCCGTGGGGACCCCACCAGGGCCCAGCCCTGGAACTCCAACCTTATAGCAGCCCAGTTTACAAACACTAGTGTGGTGGGGACCCCCGGAAGGGGTCACTTTGATCACTTGTAAGTCAAGGCCTAGAGAACGTGGGGCTCCCAGGCAAACACAGAGGAGGATGCTTTGGGCGGAGAGGAGGGCCGCAACCTCCCAGTGGTCTTTGCATGCAAGTGTTGGAGAGAGTAGGAGGAAGCTACAAACTGCATCAACTTGGGAAGACTCCTGGGCTTAAAGGGGAGGGCTGGAGCCCTACCTCCAGGGCTGAGGCTGGGAGCCCAGGCCCACAGCCAACCTGTGGAGCAGCTGAGGGAGAGGAGGGCGGCGGCTGCACCAGCAACCAATGCCCAAGTCAACAAGTTTAAAACAGTCCCAAAGGGCTGGAGCTGGGGGCTTCCTGCCCAGAAGAGGTGGGAGCAAGACTCTATCTCTCGGACTTGACCCGGTACCGGAGCACAAGGTACGCCAGCAGTCGCAGGGCAAGGAAGAAAATGCCCAAGACCAGGAAGTCCATGTAGAGTTTAGCCTCCTCCACATCCAGCTCTCGCAAGATGATCTGTGGATCCCGGAATGGGCACTGTTCGTCTAAGCAGGTCAGGTGTCCTCGCTCCATGCCGTAGATGGTCAGGATCAGACCTTCAAAGCCGTACCTAGGCAAACAGTGGCATCAGAGCAAGACATAGAGCACAGGACCCCTGTCCCTCAGCAATCACCAGAGCCCAGCCACAGTAATCTCATACTCAGGTGCCAGCAAAGGTGCAGGGGCAGACATCAGACCTAGCACATCCCCCGCAGAGCGGGCAGGACCTCCTGCGGGGAGGGAGACACACCGACCTGACATAGGAGAGGTAGGAGCTCCACTGCAGGTAAGTGGGGATGGTCTTGAAACTGACAAAGAAGCCGGAGAACAGGAGGACCGGGATGGCAGTAACCGGGCCCACAAAGGTGGCCACCTGGAGGAGAGCAGAGAGGGCCCCCGCTGTCACAGGGTGACCACAGTGCCATCCACCCCTTGATGGCTCCCATGAGACGCCCCCCACCACCACCTGTGTGACAACTTTCCCACCTGCAGGGAGTTGGAGGCAGCGCCAATCAACAGTCCCAAGGACTGGGCTACTAAGGCGGTGGCTATGGCCAAGGCTGAGAAGAGCAGGAAGCGGCTGGTCTCAGCTGGCTGGCCTGTCATCCAGTACACGATGCTGCAGTACACAACCGGGCATACCACCTGGGGAGCAGCCACAGAGGAGCTTAGGGACCTAAGTCCTCCCACCGCCTCACCGGAGAGTGAGTGCTCCCACGGCTCCTCTCCTTGGCCTCCACTGCCTCCACTCTTGTTCAGGCAGCTCTTTAGACTGACACATGGCCCCTTCCTCCCTGAATCCATCTTAGATAGCCTTGTTTGGATGCTCGGTGACTCCTCCCACCTCTGAGTACCTATAGTTCTTCCCATTAAGACCAGGGTATTTGTGTGTGTGTGTGTGTGTGTGTGTGTGTGTGTGTGTGTGTGTTACTGTCAGACATGGGTGCTGGTAATTGAACTTAAGCCTTCTGTAAAAGCAACAAACACTCCTAACCACTGAGCCATCTCTCCAGCCATATACATGCATACATATACATATACATATACATATACATATACATATACATATACATATACATGACTTGTTTTGCCAGTCAGCAGTGGTTCACTCCTTTAATGCCAGCACTCAGGAAGCAGAGGCAGGCGGATCTCTGTGAGTTCGAGGCCAGCCTGGTCTACAGAACGAGGTCCAGGACAGGCACCAAAACTACACGGAGAAACCCTGTCTCGAAAAAAACAACAACAAAAAAGACTTGTTTTTATTTATGTGTATGTATGTATGTCTCTGTATATGTATGCCACCTATGAGTAAGTCTCCATGGAGGCCAAAAGAGGGTGTTGTATCCCCTGCAGGTGGAGTTACAGGCGGTAGTGAGCCGCCTGATGTGGGTGTGGGGGAACTGAACTCTAGTCCTCTGGAAGAGCAGCAAGCGTGTTTAACCTTTAATCACTGAACTGTTTCTCTAGTCTCCTTATATTATTAAAGAATTAACTCTGTAGGAGAGAGCTCCGTTCCCCTGGAGGCTGCCACCTTTTGGATACAAAGAAGCAGACATGGGCTGGGCAAGTCTAGAGGCCTAAAGTACACAGCAGAGACTCTAGTTACTGAGGTACAATATATCTATATTTTTTGTTCGATAAGCATATCTTAGATGCTCTTATAAAAAATAAGATGATGACGGGCTTACTAATTTGCTTCATTTTGCTTACTATACCTAACCTTTAACATCAGTTGTAAATCTCAAATAGAAATGATAACTTCTTAGCACTTGGGAGGATGAGACAGGGGGATCACCACGAGTTCAAGGTCAGTTTGGTCTAGATGGTCAGTTCCAGTACAGCCTGGGCTTCAAGATTGAGGTCCCACTTCAGAAACCCCTAATAAAATAAAATAAATGATATTTTTTTCCTTGGCAGTGCTGGGAATGGAACCCCAGATATCATGCATGAAGGGCAGGCACTCTAGTCCCATCCCTCAGGGCCCTGTGCTACCAAGTGAGACCTTGTCTCAAAATAAAACACACACACACACACACACACACACACACACACACACACACACTTCCCAAACAAGCTCATGGGAAACCGGAACTCGGCTCACTAGCTACAGTTGCACGGGTTGTTTCCTGCACAAAGGCTCCCAGCCCCCAGACAGAGACAACCAGAGGCCAAGATCTAGCTTGTATTTCTCTCATTAAGTTCTGCTCATGGCAGAGGATAGTCCACTCGCACTTCTGCTATTTGTTCATTTGAGACAGATACCCCATGTAGTTCATTTTTATCTCAAGCTACGGATGACCTTGAATTCCTAATCATCCTGCTTCAGCTCCTAAGTGTTGAGATTACCGGCCTGCCCGGCCACACCTAGCTAAGGGACACTTTTCTGTGATTGGCACAAAAGTACTCTATGGATTATTGGTAGCCCTGAAGCTTCAAACATGGTGGTAATGTGATTAACAAGTGCCATATGGTATTTTGGGGGCATTTAGACTGTGACAAGCTCTCTTCTAAAAACTTTATAGTCAACAAGATGGCTCAGCAGGTAAAGGCACTTGCCTGCTGAGTCTGACAATCAGAGTTCAGTCCCTAGAATCCACATACTGGAGAGAGAGAACTGAATTCTGTAAGCTGTCCTCTGACCTCCCCACATATACTGTGGCAAGAATGTGTATGCACACATAAGATAAATAAATAAATGTAAAAAAACATTGCTGGGCATAGTGACGAATGCCTTTAATCCCAGCACTCTGGAGGCAGAGGCAGGCAGATCTCTGTGAGTTCAAGGCCAGCCTACTCTACATAGTGAGTTCCGGGACAGCCAGAGCTATGTAGAGAGACCCATCTCAAATAAAATAAAATAAAAAATTAAACTTTAGCTGGGCGGTGGTGGCACATGCCTTTAATCCCAGCACTTCGCAGGCAGAGGCAGGTGGATCTTTGAGTTTGAGGCCAGCTTGGTCTACAGAGCGAGTTCCAGGATAGCAAGGACTAAACAGAGAAACCCTGTTTTGAAAAACCAATAATAATAATAATAATAATAATAATAATAATAAAACTTTATATGTATTCACTCACGTAATTCTAAAGCCCTGAGGAAGACACTGGTGTCGTTCTGTCTTACAGGTGGGGGCACCACTAAAGCAAAGAGAAACTGGGTGGTGTGCAGTGTCTTACAGCTTGAAAGTAAGTAAGGCTCCAGGACCTCTGAGCCCACTGCTGCCTATAACAGATAGAGACATTTGCTATTCTGCTATTAAGCTCAGCTTTTTATTTATTTATTTCGGGATAGGGAATCACATTGTAGCTCTGGCTGGACTTGAATTCATGGCAATCCTCCTCTCTCAGCCCCCTCTGCCCCCCACTGCCAAGTGCTGGAATGGGGTGAGCCACTGCATCTGGCTACAGTTTTCTCATTAGACCACACATTCCACGAGATCACCTCTGGATCTGCTCGAGGCAGTAGTCATGAAGAGACTCACCTGGAAGGGCACATCAGCCATTGTCTTGGCCAGGTAATACGCTTTGAGACTGTACCAGTAGTTCAAGTGCTCCCTCATGAAGACCGCCATCTCTAAGGGAACTGAGGGCACAGGTAGGTCAGGCTCCACAGGCTGAGCCTGGGCCCCTGCCTTGCGCCCAGCACCCCCGCCCCACCCGCCAGGCAGATCAGCTCACAGGTGAGCACCGTGGGCATGAGGGCTGCAAACATGAGGAAGAGCATGGAGAAGAAGAGGAAGCCGGTGTTGTTGAAAACCTTGCTGGCGTCATCGCCAATGTGCAGGTAGAGGAGGCCGATGAGCACGCCAATCAACACGTGTGACATAAACCGCAAGTGGGTCAGGACCTGTGGCACGGGCCGTCAAGAGAAGAGCTATGAAGCCGGGCAGCGGCAGTGGCACACGCCTTTAATCCCAGCACCTGGGAGGCAGAGGCAGGCGGATCTCTGTGAGTTCGAGGCCAGCCTGGTCTACAGAGCGAGTTCCTGGAATGCCAAGACTGTTACACAGAGAAACTCTGTCTTGAAAAACCAAAGAGAGAGAGAGAGAGAGAGAGAGAGAGAGAGAGAGAGAGAGAGAGAAGAGGTATGTGTTCCAGGACAAGGGAGTGGGGGTAGGGGATACAGGGGAGGCCATGCTAGAATAGGAACTCAGGGGTTCCCTGCAGGTACACAGAGCCAAGGTACATCGCATGGGACGGTAGTGTCCCCAGTCTCCATCCCAGATGCTGAGAGCCCAAGACGTCCAGCCTGTACCTCCTGCCCCTCAGCTTGACATCTCACCGTGTCCCTGAGGATGGACAAGAAAGTCCTCTTGAAGAGGATGCAGAACTGGGTGAGGGTACTGGTGGCAAAAGTGTGGCTTTCGATAGGATCCACTTCCTAGAGAGAAGAAATGGGACCGGGTGAGTGTGGCCTACCCACCCACTGCCCATCTCCCAATAGATGGGAGAGTTCCAAGCTTTTCCCAAGACAAGGCCCAGGACTGCAGAAGGAGGAGCCTTTGCCCCTGAGCTGTTCACCTTGAAGTTGCTTTAGGAGTGAAAAACCTCAGGGAGATTGAGGGTGGAAGAGA
Organism: Peromyscus attwateri; assembly: GCA_902168425.1. NCBI lineage: Eukaryota > Metazoa > Chordata > Mammalia > Rodentia > Cricetidae > Peromyscus > Peromyscus attwateri. The sequence continues at coordinate 19,537 of CABHPP010143349.1, forward strand.
GAGAGAGCAGATAAAGACACTTGGGGGACAGGAGTCAAAGGCTCTCTTGGCCATAACTGTGTGTATAGGCCACTGGCTCTCCCATTGCACAATGATGACAATGATTAGTAACAGTAGCCTAGCCTCTGGTTTTCCAGAGTGATGGCATCTCACCTAAGGAAGGGATCTGGCACTAGGTAGACCCTGACTGCCCCAGTTACTTGCTAAGAGCCTGAGTAGTTTGCTAGTTAATCTTCCCACTTGTTCTGGGAAGCTAGTGTGGTCCGAGATAACAGCAGACCAGACCATACTGGCCCCGAGGTCAGCAATTGCATTGGCCATGCTTTCCAGATGCTCCCTAAGCAGGCACTGAGGGCAGCGCACCAATGATGCTCACAGGAGCTCTGGAGGAATGGGTGGATGAGGAGTCCAAAGCTCAGGAGATCACACTGCTGTTAACAGTAGGTCTGTTCCAAACACGGGCCTTCCTATGACACAGCGGTGGCAAGGCCTCTGGGGACAGCTTGTTTGGCAAGGTTGTTGTCTGTGGCCCCGTCTCCCCTCCCCCATTCTGCCCTCTGCACTCCACTCACCGGAGGGCAAGAGGCGCAGTGGGCAGGGACCTCATTCTTCTCTGGGCTGCTCTTCTTCTCAGCCATGGTGCAAAGGCCATTCTGCACGGCCCTCACCAGAATGGGGTTCAGGTCTCCATACTCGCCAGAGGCCACCTCAATGACTAAGGGGACACAGAGCAGAGTGCTCAGCTAGGCTTCACCCTCAGTTCCCAAGGGCAGAGCAGTCCCTCTTTGGTATATGGGGAAGGCAAGTGACCATGAGCTCTCTGTCCCCAAGAGGCCTCCCTGACCCAAACCCAAAGTGTGGCCATCTTCTGTAGCCTACCTCCTCACAGGAGCCCTCACTTACTGAAGTCAGCAGGGTTATGGTAGGTGGGGCAGTGCAAGCCAAGCCCCTTCAGATAGGGAATCAGGTTGGTAACCATGCCCTTGAAGATGCATTGTCCCTGGCTCAGGATGTAGAGCTGAGGCAGAAAGGAACACATGAGGAAAACATGACCCGTGGAGTGGGGGACCCCACTGACTCTTCTATCCCTCTATCACAGGCCAGTCTTCTTGGAGACTCGGGGATACTGACCTTGTCAAACATTTCAAAGAGCTTGGCACTGGGCTGGTGGATGGTGCAGATGACGGTTCGGCCCCCATGGGCTAGGGACTTCATGAGGGACACCACTTGGAAACAGGAAGCGCTGTCTAGACCGCTGTCCAGAGAGAAGTCACCAGGGACCAGTGAGGTGGGTGGGGCTAAGAGGTGGTGAGTGAGGTGGGCTAGCTTCTGCGAATGGGATGGGTCTAGTGGGAAGGCACCCCTCTGGCCACCGTGTGCTGCTTAGTTTTTATCAGCTTGACACATTTGGGAAGAAGGAACAGGAATTGAGAAGATACCTCCGTAAGAGCGGCCTGTGGGGGCATCTTTCTGATTAATGATTGATGTGGGAGGGCATAGCCTACTACGTGCGGTGCCACCCCATCAGGTGGTCCTGAGTTTTATATATATACATATATATAATATATATATATGTGTGTGTATATATATATACAAGCTGAGTGAGCCTCAAAACAAGCTAGTAAAAAGCATTCCTCCACGATGTCTGCCTCTGTTCCTGCTTGAGTTCCTGCCCTCGGGTGCCTCAGTGATGGACTGCGATCTGAACATGTAAGCCAAATAAACCCTTCCTTCCCACGTTGCTCTTGGCCATGGCCTTCCTCTTTCCAGCCGCAGAAACAGAAAGCACGCCAGGACAAACTCCCAGATCCTGCACACCTTGTACGGCTCAGATATTTGCAAGCCCAGGGCACTGCTCAGTTTGAAAACCCCTGTGCCAAGCACCTCTTGCATACCAGGCACCGAAACGACAAGGGCCCGTGTTGGACTGGTCTAGAGAGCGACAGACAAGCTCGTCGTTGACTTGAGGGGATGTGGAAAGTGTAGTGGCACCACCAAGTGGAAGGCTGGCAGGGAACCAGCCACGCCGTAATGCAGCAGTGGGTTGGAGTATAGGTAGAGAAGGCTGAGTCTAGAAAGAGCAAGTGCTTGTCAAGGGACAATGGAAGGAGTCGCGGTGCAGGGCATTCCACACAGAAGACACAGCAAGGGTCAAGCTGAGGGGCATGGAGCATGGGGTTGGATGGGAACTGTGGGCAGCTCAGCCTTATTAGAACATAAAATGTGAAAGATGGGAGAAGAAGCCGCCTGACTATTTTGATGGCAAATGGGACTCATTTATGCGGTTTGAAGTAGGAGAGTGGAACTTTCTAGACTTGTTTAGAAAGCCCATCCTGGCCACAGGTTGGAGAAAGGTGGCTGGGAACCTGAAGGCAGGGAAATGAGTCTTGATGATGCCCTAAGCTCAAGCAATAGGGACGGGGCTGGGCAAATCTGAGAGCTACCCAAAGGAGGATTCGATGACTAATGGCTGTTGGGAAGAGGAGAGGGAGCTGTCAATCAGGAAGCGGGAGGAGAGGGGGTGCATCCAGATCTCTACCTGGATGAAAGACAGGGCAGCTTGGCTCCAACTGGATTAGCAAGGATGGAGTCCCCAGAAGGCTGCTAGCAGGAGATCTGGTCTCCAGCCAGGGAGCCATGAACCAGACACCATATCCAGCCCTGGCTTAGGGCTGAGAAGAGGAAAACCCAGGTCAGGAGAAGCTGGGAGATACCTGGTAGGCTCATCAAAGAACATGACGGGTGGGTTGTTGACCAGCTCCAGGGCAATAGCCAGGCGCTTCCTCTGCCCTCCAGAGAGCAGGGCTGTCCTCGTGTGAGAGCAGGACATCAGGCCCAGGGCTGTCAGGATCTCCGTCACCTGCAGGCACCCCACCCAGCCTTAGTCACCCTCAGTATCTCTGCTTCACCTAAACAGCACCCCAATTTCATAAAGCATGGCCCTTGGTCCCCACCCAACTTGGGGCCTAGAACTCATAAGCCTCAGAATGGCTCCATCCCTTGCACCCCTACCCCACTCACCAGTTCCTTCTTCACCTCCTGCTTCTCACTCAGCTTCAGGTTGGCAGAGACCTAAAAAGTGATAAACAAGTGAGGAAGGCATGTGTGGCAGGCCCCGCCCAGCCCCTTCAGCTGGCAACAGAAGGGGAGCTTGGAGGAGGAGAAGGCCACGCTCTCCTCACCATCATGGCTTCCAGCACTGTGAGGTGTGGCAGAAGCATGTCATCCTGCATGATGTAACAGGACATCTTGCGGAAGGTCCTCAGATCTCGCGGCCTCCCATTAACCAGGATCTGTCCCTTCATCCCGGACTCCCTGCAGGGAGAATGGTTGGTGATGAGCACCAAAGCCGCTTAAGAACACCTTCTGGGCTCCCTCAAGAGGGTCCCCCTCCTGAGTCCTGCTCCACTTCCATTCCTCATGCTCACCTATACCCTGCCAAGATGTTCATGAGCGTGGACTTGCCAGCCCCGGAGGGGCCCATGATGCCAATCAGCTCTCGGCGGCAGAACTTACCAGACAGGCACTTGAGGAGGGTCTTGTAACCTGCAGCAAGGACAGGAGGAGTCACTGGTGAGGGCTAATGGATCAGAGGCATCCTCAAAACTCTCAAAGAGGAGGCCTGGGGAGAGGGCTCAGTCAGTAAAACACTTGCCACATAAGCACAGGGAAGAACCCTAGTTCCATCCCCAGAACTCACTTAAACTGCCTGGCTCAACCTGTGCATAGTGATCCCTGCCTATAATCCCCAGGCTCGGGAATATGGGACAAGGAGATTGTTGTGAGTTCAAAGCCAGTCTGGACTACAGAGTCTGATACCCTGTCTAAACCAAAACAAAACAAACAAGCAAGCAAAAGGGCAGGAGATGTGGCTCAGCAGTTAAGAGTGGGCGCTGCTCTCGTAGAGGACCCGAGTTCTGTTTCCAGCACCCACTCTCAGTGGCTCACAACTACCTGTAACTCAGGCTCCAGGGGATATGATGCCCTCTTCTGGACTCTGCAGGCACCTGAACACACAAATTAGCAGCACACACACACCCCCAACACACACACACACACACACACACACACACACACACACACATTTATTTATTTATTTAGTTATTTAGTTAGTTAGTTAGTTAGTTAGCTAGCTAGCTAGCTAGCTAGTTAGTTAGTTTTTCGAGACAGGGTTTCTCTGTGTAGTTTTGGTGCCTGTTCTGGATCTCTCTCTGTAGACCAGGCTGGCCCTGAACTCACAGAGATCCACCTGCCTCTGTCTCCCAAGTGCTAGGATTAAAGGTGTGTGCCACCACCGCCCGGCCATACACACATTTTAAAATAAAAAATTCTCTCTGGGGCTGGAGAGATGGCTCAGAGGTTAAGAGCACCAACTGCTCTTCCAGAGTCCTGAGTTCAATTCCCAGCACCCACATGGTGGCTCACAACCATCTGTAGTGAGATCTGGAGCCCTCTTCTGTGTACATAATAAATAAATAAATCTTAAAAAAAATTTCACTCTGACAACAATAACAAAAGGCTGGAATTGGTGGTGCACACTTGTAATTTCAGTGCTGAGAAGGCTAACACAGGTAGTTCCCTGGACCTCACGGGCCAGCCAGAGACCCTGTCTCAAAGAGCAAGGTGGATGGCTTTGGGGAAATGACATGTGAGATTGCCCCACATGCACATGCAAGTGCACACACGTGCATGCGCCTGCGTGCGCGCACACACACACACACACACACACACACACACACACACACGGGGGGGGGGGGCACACTCGTAGAAGAGGGCTAGTCACAGGTGAGGTAGCCACTGCTGAGTGGAACTGTTAGGATGGGCAAGTGTACACAGTAGCTCCCACCCTCTCATCCCGTGCCTCTAGAAATGACTGCCACTAAGGGTAGAGTCCAGGGGCTAACAGTCCTCAGTAGACCAGGCTGGCCTCGAACTCACAAAGATCCACCTGCCTCTGCCTCCCAAGTGCTGGGATTAAAGGTGTGCGCCACCACCGCCCGGCCAGGCTAAAATCCTTTGGAGGCTGTGGGAAAGCTGATGCCTCTCCTGAATGGCTGTAGTGAGGGCACTGAGGTCCTAGAAAACCAGGCTCTCCCCTCGGCACAGCGCTTGCTGTCTTACACACTCCGAGGATGCACGGAGCAGCCCGAGCTGGCTGCCTGTCCTGTGTTCCTGCAGCATTTTTCAGACGCCAGGGTGTTTGTCACTTCATGTGCCTGTGCTCACACCCCTCCCCCAAACTCTTAGTCAGGGAACATCTTGGGGGAAGGGTCTGTGCCTTATTCATCTTTCTTGCCTGTCTGGAATGTAATAGATGCTCAGTGAGCGTGTTTTCGCAGAGCTTTTGCTCTATTCTGGGGAGGAAAAAAAAAAGCCACCTTTGTGCCTTCTCTGCCCTACAAGCTTGTCTCTCCAGCCCCAAACACGGCCCGTAACATTTCACCTGTCATTCACTCGCTTTAGGCAGCCTTGGCATAAAGCACAGCAATATGGAGTCAGGTGGATCTGGTTCAAACTCTGGATCCACATGACCAGCTGTGTGGCCTGAGGCAAGTTGCTTAACCTCTCTGAGCTCCAGGTTCCTCATCTGTGAAATGAGGATGATGGTGCCTGCCTCAGAGTTGTTGTAAGGAGTCAATGAGCTAACAACATATGTAAAGCATATGGCTCAGGGCTTGGCACATACAGTGTGTTTCACAAGCCATATTGCATTACAATTCCATTTGACAAATGCTCATTGAGATCTACTATGTACCAAGCTCTGTACCAGACACGAGGCAAAAAATAAACGAGGAAGGAAGGACAAGGCTTCTGCATTCAAGAAAGGCACAGACTAGGTAGGACAGACGGACAGGAACACCTACGGTGTGAATGAAAGAGAGAAGAGCGGACAGTGGAGATGGGGCTACAGCAAGCCACTCTCAGAAGGCGGGCAGCAAGGTGGAAATCAGGAGTGACTTCATGGAAGAGGGGGCATTGTAGCTACGGTGGAAGAACAGAAGCCCCCGGGCTTTAGGAGAGAAAACTCTGCTATAGCATAATCCAGGGGACAGAGGGCAGAGACTGTACTGGACAACGGATGAGCAGGGAGTGGGGGGGGGGGGGGGGGGTAGAGACAGGGGGCAGGCCAAGGGCCAGGGCCTTGTCTGCTAAGCTTACGGACCTGCCGTGATGAGGAGAACTCAAGCCTTCATCCCTCCTCTAGTCCAAAGCCCACTGCTTAGCAGAGACAAGGAAAGTCTACCCTATCTGACCTGCCGTCCATGCCCCCACGCCGGGGCCACGCCCCCTGCTGGACTGGACCACACCAACGCCTGCCCAGAGCCTATTCCCCCTCAGCTGTTCCTCCCAAGGCCACACAGCCAGGTCTTGACTGGGAGAGGAAGGTCTCGGGTCTCAGTCCTCTCCTAAGCTCTCCTCATGGTCAGTCAGAAGGATGCCGGCCACGCTCTCCAGTATACATCCCCCAGAGCCACTCGTGGGAAGTGACTTACGCAAGAGAAGAAACGGCAGCCGTGAGCCTTCCCCCGGTCCGATGCCAGAGCCGATGCCAGTCAAAGCCAAGGCCTAGCACAAATATCATCTTACGCTCGCTTGCCTTTCACAAAGCACTTTCAAGATACCAACTCAGCTGAGCAACCCAAGAAGTCCACAAGGAAAGTTAGACCAAGAAAGGACCTTCGGCATAAGTACCAAAGGCCACACAGCTTCCCTCGGGCTGAAAGCATCTGTCTCTTACCTCCCCCTGTGTCACAACTGCTCGGGGGTGTGAGAAACCTGCAGACCTCCCACTGGAGAGACTTTCATATGTTACCATCTTGCTTCAGTCAATAGCTCTGTAATTTTGTCAAATCACTAAATCTTTTAATTATTTATTTAGGTGTTTGGAGATGAGGTCTTCCTATGTACTCCAGGCTAGCCTTGAACTCACAACCATCCTGCCTCAGCCTCCACTGTGATGAGATGACAGGTGTGTGCCATTACGACTGGCAAGCCATTAGGGTCTGTGATTCCTCATCTATAAAAGAATGATAGTTGACTGGTATGTAGCTCAGTGATAGAGTGCATGCCTAGCATAAGGAAGGCCCTGGCTTCCATCCCCATCTTTAAAAAAAAGATAGTCGTGTTCCCTCCCAAGGACTTAATAGGGTTCTTAGGTTATTAAGTGGGATCACTAATAATTAATTGAATGTGTTTGAAAAAAAATAAATGTCGTACATAGTTAGAGGAGACTGGTGATGGATCCTTACCCAGGGAAGGCAGCACTCTCCCCCAAATCCCTTACACTTCCCCTCTCTGGCACCCTTAATCTTTCTGTCTTCTCAGAGGACAGAGGGAGCCAAAGAATGAAGAAGCCAGGCAAAGGAGGGCAGAGGGCAGAAAAGGGGCCAGGACTAGAAGACAGAAAAATGGATAAGAGGGTAGATGAGGCTGGCAAGGTCCAAAGGGAGGAGTCCCCAGCCGGGGCACCCATCACCCTGATAAAGAGAAGTACCTAATCTAGCCACATTTCTTTTTACCATAAAGTTCTGAAAGCCAAGGAAATAGCAAGGACCTCACCATTCCACCCAGGGCCGGTCTGAGAAGGGAGGACTGCTTACTTAGGCCTAGGGTATTGGATAGGAGCCCATATGCCTCAGGGTCTCCTGGCTCAAACCCCCATGACCCTTTGGCCACCTATGGAAGCAAACATGTAGAGACAGCTCACCCTGAGCCCTGCTCTGAAGCACCCCAAAGCTATGACACTGTGTGAGCTCCACCCCTAGCCCACACCCAGTTCTGGGAAACAAGCCCAGTCTCTAGGTTCCCAGCCCAGCTGCTGGATTGGGACAGGCCAGAGCTCTGGGAAACCTGTCCTGATGGGGAGGAGAGAGAAGCAGGAGGAACCACAGGCCTAGGCTTTGGGCTCTGCTCTGATTCTTACTAGCAGGGGGACACTGGTCAAGTTACTCAGCTTCCCCAGGCCTCAGTTTCCTCGTTGGTAACATCTCTCCTGTCTAATCTCCCCCCTTCCCGCTTCCAGGGACTGTGGCAAGATGTGAGTGGAGTAAGATGGCAGGGATGAGAACATCTTTAAAAACAGGTGTACGGATACTGTTGGACATTGAAGAGAGAGCCTCCACAGATAGAGTGCACCTCTTCCCCAAACCAACCTTCATAGGCAGGAATACAGACTGTGTGTGTGTGTGTGTGTGTGTGTGTGTGTGTGTGTGTGTGTGTGT
>CABHPP010143350.1:12174-26986 GCA_902168425.1 Peromyscus attwateri
TCTCTGCCAACCTTAATTGTAACTGAAAGAGTACATCGGGGTGACATGCCTAAGCCTTGATTCCCCAAACCATGCTCAGAGCCTTCTCAAAAGGGATGTCCTGGACACCATGACATTTGAAAGATCTTTAGAATACATTGTCTCTTTCCTTGTCTAATCCAGGGTCTGCTCCACTGACTTGACTTCTAAATGACTCTCAGAATTGCTTTCCCTTGTCTCTCTCTACGGCAAACCCAACTCAAATGACCGATACTTTGGACAGTATACCTAGAAAACGGTGCAAACCGACGATGAACAGGGAAATAGGGCTTTCAACCACTGACTGCAAAAATCGAATTGGGAAGACTGGGAACAGGTGAAGGGCCAGTGACTGACGGACACAGCAAAGAGAGGTGCTACAGGGCACTCACCAAAGGGGCAGATGCAGAGGTCTGGCCTGCCCCCACAGAACCCAGGGTACGGAGAAATGTAAGTGCCGATTACATTGGAGGGCAGAAGTGAGGCGCGGGCTGAAATGGGTAAGAGTCATTGAAAGATTTCAGACAGATCCACAGCCTGCCTGACGCTGTGTGTCTCGGATGGGTGAAAGACACCCACAGGGCAGCCTGGGTCCTGAAGGCATCCGCCAGCCTGCCCAGTGCTATGGTGAGCCAGTGTACCGTGGAGAAATGGGAGAAAGAGAGGCGGAATGGTTCGTGTGCTGTGGAAAGAGGCAGATCTGAAGAAGTGGGGGCGGTGAGGAATGGGCTGATGTTGGCAGCCTGCTTGCCAGGATGACATCCGGGCCTGGGCTGCTGCCTAGGGCCGTGTCTGGGTCCATGGTCCTACCACAACCTGGGTTTGTGTTGGTGTTTGTGACCCATGGTAACACCAAAGGCCACACAGATGCCCAGGGTCTAGGCTGCAGCCTGTGGCTATGTTGGTGTCTGAGGGCCCTTGCCGCCACCTGGGCCATGCCAACCTCAGTGGCCTGCACTGCCACATGGAGCCATGGTGTTGCCTGGGCCTGGGCTTCTGCCTACTGCCATGTCTGTCTCCATGGTCCAGCAGCAGCCAGGGTCTGAGTTGATGTCCATGGCTCCTGTTACTACCAAGAACTGTCTGAATGCCTAGGGTCTGGACAGCCACCTGAGATCACGTTGGTGTCCAAGGACCTTGCTGCAGCTGAGGCCCTACTGATGTGGGTGTCCTGTACTGCTACAAGGGCCATGGTGATATCCGGGCCTGAGCTGCTGCTGAGGGCCATGTCTGGGTCCGTGTTTCTGCTGCAGCTGGGGTCTGTGATGATATCCAAGCTCTGTATTGCCACAGGTGGTCATAGGAACCATGCATGTTGAAACCCTTACTGGCCCCGGGATAGCGGCCTCTCCCTGTCTCTGGACACAGCAACAGGAGAGCTGGCCCCACCCCACCCCCATGGGATAGCTGCCCCCCCCCCAACTCGAGATAGATGGCTCCACCCCTCACCAGGGTCCTAGGAGAGTCAGCTCTGCCCCTCTCCTGAGGGGGTGGTCTCAGTGGCTGGGACCCACCAGCTCAGCTACCACCCCGACCCACCCACATCCTGGTCCTTGGGTTGGCCCACCTAACATCTACCCCTGCTATGACCTGCTGGAGTGCGTGAAGTGACTGGACCTGCAGAATAATAACCTCGGGATTACCGCGAGTAGGGGCAACAGCAGGATCACTGAGAGGAGTTTCGGTGAGGGTCCATTGATGACGGTGTGCCAGAGGCCTTGAACCAGACCAATGGATCATTGCAATGAACATTTTGTGGGTGGGACCGATTGGACAAAAGGATGTACTGCAGGATACACCACAATTCCCAATGCCGCTAGGTGTTGGAAAGATGAGAATCGAGGTGGGGTTTCTGTTTGTTTTGGTTTGCTTTTAATTGATTGGAGGGATGCTACTGGGGTGGGGGAGGATGTGGAGGGACTGGGAGGTGAGCGGGATTGGGGTACATGATGGGAAATTCCCAAAGAATCAATAAAGAATCATGGTGTATTAAAAAAATAATAATAAAAAGACTTCAGACAGAACATATTACCTTCACCCTCACCCAAGTTTTACCTCAGTAGGCCTAATGGCTGCCACTGACCCAATCCCATCCGTGGGTGAAAGAGAAGGAAAAAAGGGGGGAGGGGAAGAAAAGAAAAGGTGGCAGTGGCGCACGCCTTTAATCCCAGCACTCAGGAGGCAGAGACAGGCGGATCTCTGTGAGTTCGAGGCCAGCCTGGGCTACAGAGTGAGTTCCAGGACATCCAGGGCAACACAGAGTAAGCCTGTCTTGAATAAATAAACAAATAAATAAACGGAAAATTTTAAAAAAAATAAAGAAAAGGAAAGAGAGGAGAGGGAGAAGGGAAGATTAAACGCTTCTATGTTTCTCTATAAAAGCTCATTTTATTTATTTATTTATTTATTTATTTATTTATTTATTTATTTATAATTTTGGACTCGGGCATCTTGGGTGGACATTGGAACTCTGGCCTCTGACATGCAGGCGTCCTAAATGATAATGCTCAGCTCCCCTACCCCATTTCCCAGAATACCTCTCACCAGTGCAGTAACTGCTCCTCCGCTCGGAAACTCGCTGAGCTGTTGTATCGCCTCTTTCTTAAACACAAATGGACAAACAACAAACACAAAAGATCTCGAGGGAAGAAACAAAACCGCAACGTGAAAGGAAAATGTCAAATGAAGCAAAAAATGACTCGAGAAAAACCAGGTAATTCATCAAGGAAATGGGAAAAGGGTGGCAGGGAGGGGTGGAGAGGCTGACTTACTCTCTTCTCGGGAACATCTGAGAAGATGTTGCATCTTTTGCACGTGCAGAACAAGCAAAAATAAGAACAAGATGTTATTAAAAGTAGAAATAAAGAAGCAAATATATCCTTGGAAATTAAAATGTTAATATTAAAACAAAAAAATAGAGCCAAATGATAAGCATGAAACAAAATGAGACATAGATGGGTTCCTGAACTGTTTCCCAAGATCTTAGAGATGGCCACAGTTTTCACTTTAGGAAATAATTTTTAAAACATATTTAAATAAATGTGAAACACACTATAAGAACATTCTGAAATTCCATTCCTGATGCATCAAAAAAAATAAAGATAAGATGTGTGCATGGAACATCACCTAGGTAGTTTTTGTAAAACCAGACCTTCTAAGAGAAATACTTGCTGCACAATTGTATTTATCATTATGCACAAGAAAACTGATATTAAGGAAGGGGAGAAAATTTGATCTCAGAAAATACAACTCCCTAAATTACTTTCTAAAACATAACTTTTATGAGGACATGAAATTATGTGAGAGTTAAAATTAATTAATCAGATTAAGTGTCATATAAGTGCATCTGATATTGAAAATTGGATTTCGTAGCACCAAGTGCTTTTTCTGTACACATTTATGGGTGACGGCAGTAACATAACATGAACAGTAGGGGGAGCAAGAGGCAAAGCCATCCAGTGACTGTCCACAAGCCCTCATAGTACTCCCCAGAACCTAACCACGCTCAGACTAACTACACAGGGATAACCATGAGGATGTAGAAACCACACTGCGGGGAGTGGGGGGGGGGGGGGGAGACACAGGTTTCTACATTCTCTGTAGTCTGAAGATGTCACTCTATCTCTAGTGAAGCCCATTCTTGCCAAGCATTACTTCAAGGCAAATGTACTTAGGAAGAGGGCCTGTAGATTCGTTTGTTTTAAGCACACCTTGAAAACACCATTTTCAAACATTTCAGCATCTTTTAAGAGTGTACCACTAATGAGTGCAAAGCGGGAAAGGGGTGTTAGCCCCTCAGCGTTCCTGCGGACTTGTAAGGAGACCCCGTTACAGGACATTCGCCACAGAGGAGGCAATGGTTTGATCTCCGTTTACTACTGTTTCCTGTGGGTGCACGTTTTCTCAATTCTCCGTGTACAGCACTTCTATGATATTACACTTGCTTATTGTTTTTCTTTTAGGTATACTTTCACCAACAAACCCTTAGCCAAATTAACTAAAAGGTGGCGGGATAAGATCTAAATTGAGAAAATGAGAGATGAAAAGGGGGACATAACGACAGACACTGGGGAGATCCCGAGAATCATAAGGACATACTTTAAAAACCTGTATGTTGTTGGTTGTTTTTGCTCTTTGGGGGGGGGGGCGTGGCTGCCACCCAGCTCCCAAATAAATCACATACAGAGGCTTATTCTTAATTAGAAATGCCTGGCCTTAGCTTGGCTTGTTGCTTGCCAACTTTTCTTAACTTAAATGATCCCATCTACCTTTTGCCTCTGGGCTTTTACCTTTTTCTATTTCTGTATATCACTCTTTCTTACTCCACGGTGGCTGGCTGGGTGGCTGGGTGGCCTACAGATGGCCACTTCTCCAATTCCATGCCTGCCTGCCTGCCTGCTCCCTATGGCCATGGTCTCTACCATGATGATTATGAACTAATCTCTGAAACTGTAAACAAGGCCCCCAATGAAACACTTTGCTTTGTAAGAGTTTCCGTGGTTGTAGCGTCTCTTCATTGAAATAGAATAGTGGCTAAGGCAATATCATGGATCAGTAGGATTAATGTAGTAAATATGGCCATCTTACCAAAAGTAATATACAAATTCAAAAGCACTCCCCACCAAAATTCCAATCAGAATTGATCTACCTCAAAAATACAGCTGTACCACTCTTGATCATATGCCCAAAGGACACTTTATCCTACCACAGAGACACCTACTCAACATGTTCATTGGTGCTCTGTTCATAATAGACAGAAATTGGAAACAATGTAGATGCTCATCAACAGATGAACTGATAAGGAAAACATGGTACATTTTCACAATGGAGTATTACTCAGTCATCAAAAAATGAAGCCATGAAATTTGCAGATAAATGGATGTAGCATCTACTATGGAGCATGGAGTCTACACTTAAGACTTGGTATATCCCAACGAGACTCCATTGGAGAAAACTAATAATTCATTTGTGAATGGTTATCAATTGGAGCTAGTTTCCGGGTTAGGGATGTGGGCTTATGTCTGCCTCTTCTCTCAGTTCTAGTACCCCATCGAGCCCTATCAGTTCAGGCCCTGTGTATGCTGTGTTAGTCTCTGTGAGTTCATCTGTGTATTGGTCCTAACATGTTTCAAGACCTTGTGTATTGAGTCTCCTCCACCCCCTCTGGCTCTTATACCCTTTCACGCCTTTTTCTTCAGGATTCCCTGAGCCCCGAGGGGAGGAATTTGAAGGAGACATCCCATTTAGGACTGAATGTTCAAAGGACTCTGACTCTATGCACTTTGCCTGGCTGTGGGTCTCTGTATTTCTTCCCATCTACTTCAGGAGGAAGCTTCTCTGATGATGGCTGAGCAAGGCACTGGACTGTGAGTGTAGCAGAATGTCATCAGGAGTCATTTCATTGCTATGTCCTTTGGGAGAATAGCAGCATTTTGTTTTCCCCTAGGTTACTAGCCTATCTAGTCTCAGGTTCTTGGCCACCCAGCAGTGTCAGGGATGGGGTCTATCTCATGGAGTGGGTCTTAAATCCAACGAGATATTGATTGGTTACTTCCACAGACATTGTGCCACCATTATACTAGCACAATTGCAGGCAGGTTGTCCTTGTAGACTGAGGGGTTTGTAGCTGGGTTGGTGTTTATGTTTCTTCTTTGGTAGCATGCAGAGTACCTTCCAGTACCATGAACACTAGTCTGTTGTCGGTTGTTTTCACTCTTAGCTCTTTGGGGGGCCCACCACCCAGCTCCCAAAAAAATCATATGGAGGCTTATTCTTTCTTATGAATGCCCAACCTTAGCTTGGCTTGTTTCTAGCCAGCTTTTCTTAACTTAAATTATCCCTTCTATCTTTTGCCTCTGGGCTTTTATCTTCCTCTATTCTGTATACCTTTCTTTACTTCTTACACTATGTCTTGCTGTGTAGCTGGTGGCTGGCCACTGGAGTCTTCTTCTCTTCCTCTTTCTTGCTCCTCCATCTTCTCTTCCCATATTTCTCCTATTTATTCTCTTTGTCTGCCAACCCCACCTATCCTTTCTCCTGCCTTGCTATTGGTTGTTCAGCTCTTTATTAGACCAATCAGGTGTTTTAGACAGGCAGAATAACACAGCTTCTTGGAGTTAAAAAAAAATGCAACATAAAAGAATGCAACACAGCCAGGTGGTGGTGGCGCATGCCTTTAATCCCAGCACTCGGGAGGCAGAGCCAGGTGGATCTCTGTGAGTTCGAGGCCAGCCTGGTCTCCAAAGCGAGTTCCAGGAAAGGCGCAAAGCTACACAGAGAAACTCTGTCTCGAAAAAAAAATGTTCCACAGCATAAACACATGTAACACATCTTAAAATAATATTCTACAACACTAGTTTATAGGTGTGGAGGCTATAAGTAGGGACCAGTGCAAATTCTCTGTTCATTGAGTTATGCAGATGTTTTCTTCAGCAATGAGGCCTTGTCATCAGTTTGTGAGAAGAAACCAATAGCCTTGGCAATAGTCTGGGTTGTTTGGGGTTTCCCATGGTCCCTTGGACCAAAAACTCAATTGGATGTAAGCCATTCCCAGCACTGGAAGCTTCATTTGGTTATAAGAAATGTTCAATTGGGGCTCCATCTCCCCCATTATTTGGTGACTTTTATTTAGATAATTTCCCCACATGATTATGTTTTAAGAAGCTTCTACACTATTTGGTTGCCATAGGACCTCTCCAATGTCCCTTACTTTTAGCGACCCCCTCTACTCTTCTCCTTATCCCCTCAACTCCCTCCCTCCTCCCTGTTGGATCCTCCCAGTTCCTCATATACCCATAACTAATCTGTTTTATTTCCTCCTCTGGGGTGACCCAATCTTCCCCGGTCCCTTACTTTATCTAACCTCTGTAGTTATAAGGATTGTCGTTTGCTTATCATTGACTTAACACCTAATGTCCACATGTAAGCGAATATATACCAAATTTGTCTTTTTGATTCTGGGTTACCTCACTCAGGATGTTTTTTTTTTTTCTAGTTCTCCCCACCATGTACCTGTGAATTTCATGATGTAATTTATTCTAATGGCTGAGTAATATTTCATTGTATAAACGTACCACATTTTCTTTATCCACTCATCTATTGATGGCCATCTAGTTTGTTTCCAATTTATGGCTATTATAAGTAGAGCTGCAGCTGGGTGGTGGTGGAGGTGCACACCTTTAATCTCGGGAGGCAGAGCCAGGCTGATCTCTGTGAGTTTGAGGCCAGCCTGGTCACAGAGAAACCCTGTCTCAAAAAACCAAAAAACAAACAAACAAACAAAGTAGAGCTGCCATGAACATGGCTTAGTGGGTGTCTCTGTGGTAGGCTGAAGCATCTTTTGTGTACGAGCCCAAGAATGATATAGCTCAGTTTCAAGGTAAATTGATTTCAATCTTACTGCGGAACTACCACGCTGATTTACATAGTGGCTCTGCAAGTTTGCAACCCCAGCAGCAAGGAACAAATGTTCCCCTTATTCCACATCATCACTAGCATGAGCTATCATTTCCTTTATTGATCTTAGTCAGTCTGACCGGTGTAAGATGAAATCTCAAAATAGCTTTGATTTGCGTTTCCTGATGGCTAAGGATGTTGAAAATTCTTTAGGTGTTTCTCAGCCATTTGAGTTTCCTCATTTAAGAATTCTGTGTATTTAATCATGTGTTTTCGAATTTGTTTAAGTTCTTTATATATTTTGAATATTATCCCTCCATCAGATGTGTAGTCAAGTAAACTATTTTTCCCATTCAGTAGGCAGCTGCTTTGTCCAAATAATGGTGCCCTTTGCCATGCAGAAGCTTTTCAGTTTAGTGAGGTCTCATTTATTAATTATTGATCTTAGTGCCTGTGCTATCAGTGTTCTGTTCAAAGTCTCTTTTCATTTGCCAATGAGTTCAATGCTATTCCTCACTTTCTCTCCTATCAGGTTCAGTGTATCTTCTGATTTTATATCGATGTCTTTGATTCATTTCAGTTGGGTTTTGTGCAGGGATAAGTATGGATATACATTTCTATTCTCCTACATACAGTTTGACTAGCACCATTTCTTGTAGATGGTGTCTTTCTTCCAGTGTGTATTTCTGTCTTCTTATAAAAAAAAAATTCAGGTGTCCATAGGTGTATAGTTTTATATCTGGGTCTTCAATTTGATTCTATTGATCAGTGTGTCTGTTTTTGTGCTAAGACCATATTGTTTTTATTAGGTTTGGAACAAAATTTGAGGTCAGGCATGGTGAAACCTCCAGTTCTTTTATTACTCAGGACTACTTTAGTATCTTGGCATTTATATATTTCTATATGAAGCTGAGGATTGCCCTTTTATGTTCTGTGAATAATAGTGTCGGAATTTTGCTTGGGATTACATTGAATTTGTAGATTGCGTTTGGTTGGACGCCCATTTTTACTATATTAATTCTGATGATCCATGAGCATGGGAGAGCTTTTCATTTTCTGATATCTTTTTCAATTTATTTCTTCAATGTCTTAAAATCTTTGTCATACAAGTCTTTCACTTGGTTGGTTAGAGTTACCTGAAGATATTTTCTTTTTCTTTTTTTCTTTTTCTTCTTTGGGGGAGTCTTAGGGGGGTTATTATGAAAGATATTGTTTCCCTGATTTCTGATTTTTTTCTCAGTCCATTTGTCATTTGTGTACAGGAGGGCTACTGATGATTGTAAGTTAATTTTGTATCCAGCTACTTTGTTGAAAGTGTTTATCAGCATTAGGAGTTCCCCAGTAGAATTTTTAGGATGACTTACATATACTATCACATCATGTGTAAATAAAGATATTTTGACTTTTCCTCTTCCTATTTGTATCCACTTACCTCCTTCAGTTGTCTTATCACTCTTCAAGTACTATATTAAATAGGTATGGAGAGAGTGGACAATCTTGTCTTTTAGTGAAGATGATTTTAATTTCCCTTCGCTTAGGTTGATGATGGCTGTGGGCTTGCTGTAACTCACCTTTACAATGTTGAAATGTGTCTCTTATATCTATAATTTCTCTAGGACTTTTATCATAAAGGTAGATTGGCTTTTGGCAAAGGCCTTTTCTGCATCTAATGAGATGGTCATGTGGGTTTTGCGTTTCAGTTTGTTTAAGTGGTGGAATATATTTATCACTTTATGTATGTTAAACCATGCTTGCATTTTTAGGATGATACCTACTTGATCATGGTGAATGATTCTGATGGGTTCTTGGACTGTTTGCTAATATTTTATCAAGAAATTTTCCATTTCTGTTGATAATGGAAATTGATCTGTGATTCTTTTTCATTTGGTCTTCACATAGTTTAGTATCAGAGTAACTCTGACCTCATAAAACAGATTGGGCAATGTTCCTTCTGTTCCTATTTTGTGAAATAATTTGAGGAGTGTTAGTATTAACTCTTCTTTGAAAGTCTGGTAGAATTCTGTGCTAAAACCATTTGGCCCTGGGCTTTTGGGAGTTGGAAGACTTTTTTTTACTGCTTCAATATAACTAGAGATTGATTACAGTTTTGTTTAAATTGCTTATCTGATCTTGATTTAACTTTGGCAAGTGGTACCTTTTGAGATAATTATCTATTTCTTTAGATTTTCCAATTTGGTGAAGTACAGTATTTTAAATTTGTCACTATAATTATCAGGCCTTTCTCATCATCTGTTGTTATGTCTACCTTTTCATTTCTATTTTTGTTAATTTGGATCTTATCTTCTACCTTTTAGCTAATTTGGCTGAGGATTTATCAGTCTTTTTTGTTTTCTCAAAGAACCAACTTCATTGGTTCTTTGTATTGTTTTTGTTTGTTTCTATTTTATTGATTTTAGCTCTGAGTTTGATTACTCCTTTTGAGTGTTATTCCTTCTTTTGTTTTAGAACTTTCAGGTGTGCTGTTAAGTTGCCAATATGAGATCTCTCCAGCTATTTTGTTCTTTTGTTTGTTTGTTTGTTTGTTTGTTTTTATGTAGGCACTTAGTGCTATGAACTTGCCTCTTAGAACTACCTTCTTTGTGTCCCACAAGTTTGGCTATATTGTGTTTTCATTTTCATTCAATTCTAGAAAGCCTTTAATTTCTTTATTTCTGTCTTGACTCATTATTCATTCAGTAGTGGGTTGTTCAGTTTCTATGAGTTTGTAAGCTTTCTGTTGTTGTAGATATCCAGCTTTAATTTGTGATGATCAGTTAGGATGCAGGGTGTTATTTTAATTTTCTTGTATCTGTTAAGACTTGCTTTGTTTCCAGGTATGTGCTCAATTTTGGAGAAAGTTCCATGAACTGCCAAGAAGAAGGTATATTATTTTGTGTCTGGGTGGAATGCTCTGTAAATATCTGTTAGGTCCATTTGGTTTGTGATGTAATTTAGTTCCAGCATTTCTCTGTTTGGTTTCTGTCTGGTTGATTGTCTATTGGTGAGATTGGGGTCTTGAAGTCTCCCACTATCACTGTGTGAAGGTCAATATATGAGTTAAGCTGTAGTAGTGTTTCTTTTATGAACCCTTGGATTTTATGCATGTTAAGAACTGCAATGTCCTCTTGGTGGATTTTCCTTTAATAAGTATGTAGTGCCTTCCCCATCTCTTCTGATCCATTTTGGTTTGGTCTATTTTGTCAGATATTAAGTTGTCTACACTACATTGCTTCATGGGTCCATTTGCTTGGAATATCTTCTTCCATCCTTTTACCCTGAGGTGATTTTTGTCCTTGGAAGTAATGTGTGTTTCTTGGATACAGCAACAAAATGGATCCTATTTTCAAAACCAATCTGTAAGACTATGTATTTTTATTAGAAACTGAAACCATTGATGTTAAGTATTGAGGACCAGCCCCAACCTGTCAAAGGGTATTAAGATCAATCCATGTGAGTCTATTTAATGGGTAATAGGGATTTCTTAAGATAAAAATTGAGGAAATCCACTCATGAATACAGAATGGAGTAGACAGCTGAAGTTGTCTTCTGATATGAACGGGAGTGAATCCATCTCACAGGCAGGAACAGGGAGAAAAGGCATCTGACCCTTCTCCCTTTCCTTTTAAGAGGTCATATACAATGGCAAGAAGCATCGCCTCCTTTGGGTCTTATAGCCCAAAGTCATGAGCAGAGCAAATATCACTATAGAAGGGTTCTTGAATGGAGGAGTGAGGAACTGAGAAATAACACAAAGAAATATAGATGTAGATGAAGAAAAAGTCAGAGACACAGGATAGCTTTCAGAAGGGCCCTGGGTCATTACCCAGTCGAGTTTATTTCTAATGGGTTTTTTATACACCAGCAAAGGGAGGAGCAAAAGAACTCCCCCTTTCAAGATCAAAGTTCAAACAAGTATAAACCCTTTCTTAATTCTTTAAACACCTGTTAACCATGCCTTACGGCAAAGCATGGTGTAATTAGGCCTTGAAGCATAAGACACCTTTGGCCAAAACATCCTATTACGCAGCCTTAGAGAGCAACACAAACTCTTACTCTCTGTCCTTGAGTCAAATTGGAAACAAACCACTGTGGTGATATTTTGAACAAATAAAATTTGCCTGAAGATCAGAGGACAGAACAAGCCACTAGATTAAACATAGAGGCCAGGCAGTGGTGGCATACACCTTTTATCCTAGCACTTGGGAGGCAGAGGCAGAGAGAGATCCATCTGGATCTCTGTGAGTTCAAGGCCATGCTGGGCTACAGGAGATTAATCCAATCTAAAAGAGAAACAGAGCCAGGCAGTGGTGGCACTCACTTTTATTTCCAGCACTTGGGATCACACACCTTTAATCCCAGTGCTAGGAAGGTTGGGACAGGAAGTGATATGGCAAGGCAGAGAAAGGAGACAGGAACTCTCGCTCTTTCAGGCTGAGGAGTTGGTGAGGCAAGAGGTGGTGGGTGTGGCTTGCTCTGCTTTTCTGATCTTTCAACTTTCACCCTGATATCTGGCTCTGGGTTTAAAACCAAATTACTGATTAAATTTGGTTTTACCATGGAATGCCTTTCTTTCTCCGTCTATTATGATTGAAATGCTTGCTTGGTATAGTAAGCTGAGCCGGCATCTGTGGTCTTTTGGAGTTTAGAGAACACAAACCAGGCGCTTTTAGCTTTTAGAATCTCCATGGAAAAGTCGGGTATTATTCTAATAGGTCTACTTTTTAATGTTATTTTTCCCTTTTCCTTAAGGTTTTAATATTCTTTATTCTGTACATGGAGTGTTTTGAATATTGTCATTTGTAATTTCTCTTCTGGTCCAGTCTGTCTTCTGGTGTTCTCTTTGCTTTCTGTACCTTGATAGGTACCTCATTCTTTAGGTTAGTCAATGTCTATTACTTTGAGGGAAATATTTTCTGTGTCTTTGACCGTGGTTTCTTCTTTATTCCTTTTTGGAGATTTTGTATTTTCACAGTGTCTCAGATTTCCTGGATGTTTTGTTTCTAGATTTTTTTTTTTTTTTTTAGATTGGACACATTCTTTGGGGGATCCATTTCTATTTGTTTTCAGTGCCTGAGATTCTCTCTTCCACATTCTGTTAGTGAGGCTTGTCTCTGAGGTTCCTACTCAAGTTCCTAAATTTTTCATTTTCAGTTTTACCTCTCTTTGGGTTTTCAATTCCACTTTAATTTCAACTATTTTCTTGTTTCATTCTATTGTTTGTGTTTTAATGGAGTTCATTACAGATTTATTTATATCCTTCTTAAGGTCTTTGAAAATAATCATAATAGCCTTTTGGAGTCCTTTTCTTGTGCTTCAGCTATACTACATTTTTTCAGGGCCTACTGTAGCAGGAGTGATGAGTTCTAGTGGAGAGATATTGTCCTGGCTGTTTTGATTATGTATTTATGCTGGCATCTAGGCATCTGAGTTTGAGATTATTGTAATTCTAGGTGTTGATATCTGGTCATGTCTTTGTTGGGTGGGTGTTCTGTTCCTCGGTTTCTATTGCCCTCTCTGATTCTTAGGAGACTGTGATAGCTGTGGTTTGTCTGGGAGGGAATGCTTCTGAGATCCTGCATATATGGCCTCTGGGGTTCCGGGGTAAAATGTGTTTCTAGGTATTCAGAGCTGACACTACAAAATCAGGATAGGCTAGAAGTGGGGTGGGCTGAGAAGGTCCACAGGTGGAAAGAAATCTGCACGTGCTGTGAGAATCTGTGTAGACCTTTGGCAATGGAGGCAGAGAGAAAGGAGAGGCCACAGCTGCTACAATGCTGAGGATAATGCCCCCGGGGAATGGAATTGGAGGACAGGAAGAAGAGAGAAGATAAGCTATCTGATTCCTTGGTTGGAGTGACTGGTGGGACTCCAGGAAGTACCTCCTGGAGCTGGAGGCTGGGACAAAGGGCACAATCCACATTCTCAAACAGTGACTTTCACCCGTTTGACATACCACTCATACATTTCCCTTCTTCTGTGCCTAAGGTACCAAATCTAAAAAATGTTTTCCTTCTTTTCTCTTTTTATTGAGAGATTCATTTCCTACTTTCATAAAGTAGGAAGTATATTTGTTTCTGTTCATTAATTTATTTTGTGTTTTTCCAATGCCATGTATAGTATAGAATAGCATAAATGGATAGTATGCTAAGACATGTACCAGGCACTGTGACTGGTGTGTATAAATATGAAATAAGTAGGGCAGATGGAAAATGAAAGAGGGATAATAAAGTTTATAGTAAGTATGAATAAAGATAATAAAAGCACTACCATGCAGCACCCCAAGAAAACACAATATTTTCCCTTGAGATTTGGAATTAGTGTGAAAACTACTTATGAGGAGGAAAGGCTGTGAGGAACCTTAAGGAATGAATGAGATGTTTATGAGTGTTATGAATGATATTGAATGAAATAATAAGATGAATGGCAATACTTAGGCTGAAAGAAGGGTGTTGAGTCAAGAGGTAACATGCAGGACCAGCCGAGCACCATGTACATTGTGTGTGACAATAGGGATGATTCTTTTGCAACATTCAAATCAGACTCTGCCTCTATTAACCCCCTGTCACCTTCTGCAGTCTCAATGACAAAGACTGGAAATACTAATGATCACAATTAGTACTTTCTTGCTCTCTTCCTCCTTCATAATGTGAGATAAAAAAAATTAGCGCTTTCTTAGGAATTTGATGAGAATTTTAAAGGTTGCTGAGCAGAAATTCCTTATAACTATACTTACAGCATACTAAATGTTGTAGCATGAGCTGCAAGCCTGTATACTGGCTAATGGAAGTGAAAATAATGCATAAGCTTGGAAGAGAACTGAGGAAAACTACCCTCACACACAGATTTTCCTGCTTCTAGGTTGCTCGCCTATAATGGGAACATTCATTTGACATCTACTATCTTAAATATTTATCCATTCAGATTTATTGTTATAATTTGTATGACAGTCTTGTGAGGTTTTATAAGGGGATGAGATTCCCAGAGGTTCTCAATCATATTGTTACCGATCATGGAGGGGGGTTAAGATCCATATCTGTATCTATAAACTAAGTGTGTGCTCTTTCCTGTAAGCATCTTCCACTGATATAAGCAAATGGGGAGTAGTAATTCTCATTTTTGGACTAAGCAAATGTGTAAGGCAGAACAATTATTAAATGAACAAATAAGGCAAAAAGAAGAAGAAAACAGCATATTACAGAGTTAATCAAGGAAATATTAGGAAAGCTAACAATACAAATAAAATTGATTAATTTAGAAGATCAGAAATTCTTATGATGTGTCAAAGTCC
The DNA here is from genome assembly GCA_902168425.1 of Peromyscus attwateri. Classification (NCBI taxonomy): domain Eukaryota; kingdom Metazoa; phylum Chordata; class Mammalia; order Rodentia; family Cricetidae; genus Peromyscus; species Peromyscus attwateri. Next base: position 26,876 of record CABHPP010143350.1, read on the forward strand.
CAAAACATATCAACGCTGATATTTTTCAATGGTGCAACACACTTTTTTTTTTTTTTTTTTTTTTTTTTTTTTGGTTTTTCGAGACAGGGTTTCTCTGTGTAGCTTTGCGCC
>CABHPP010143350.1:27086-41050 GCA_902168425.1 Peromyscus attwateri
ACAAGGGATATGGGAAAGCTTGAATAAGCATCCATTATTGAGAGACTCAACGCTCTGAGAACAACAAAGCATTTGATTTTTTTATTTCATGTTTCAAAAAGCACCATCCATCCTTTCTTCCCTTGTGACAGAATCATTTCTTGGCTCTCTTGTACGAAGATGTTAATAAACCACCCTCATGCCACTCATGACTGAGTGCTCCCTAAAAATTTGCTTTTCTTTGTTGTACATCTGTTTTTCGACAGGTTATCTGTCGAGAACCTGTAATGTGCTGGTACACGTTCAGAATTTTGGAATACACTAGTGAAAAAAAAAAAAAAGCAAGCCAACATTCCTTTTTTCTTCTGAGACAAGGAATTTCTACTATGCAGCCTTGGCGGGCCTGGATCTCACTACATAAGACTTGCTGACCTCAAATTGACAGCAATCCTCCTGCTTCTGCCTCTCTAGTAGCGGTATTACAAGCATGCACACCACACCCAGCAGCATTCCTGCACCTTAGGGAAGAGTGAAGATTTTGAAGTCGGCAAGGTGGGAGGATATTGAGACAGCTGCAATTCCGGATGGGCAATTCGGGACAGGCCTCAAGGAAAAGATGAGATATTTAAACAAAAGCTTAGACAAAAGGAGCCCCTAGGGAACCTAGGAAATTAGCATTCCAGGCACAGAAAGCCTCTATGGGGAAGGCCCCTAGGCGCAGTTCTTCTGACATGTTTGATGAACGATGAAGTATCCAGTGCATCTGGACAGAAACAGACAACGCCATTAAGAGATGAGCTTGTCTGGGGAGAGGGTATGCTGTTAAGAGGACAAAGCAGGTAGATTGATGCAGACCTTGGAAGGACTCCGGCTTTACTTGGAGGAGATGAATTATGGGATTGGCATACCCTAATATTATCTATACTTCAAAGTCAATAGCGCCAAGCCGTGTAATTATTGTTAGAGAATAATTCAAAAGTGGGAGATTAGGCCTGCTGGTGCAGACTTGTAATCCCAGCTACTCAGGAGGCTGATGCGGGAGGATGTCAAGTTCAAGGCTAGCCTGGGCAACTTAACAAGACCTTATTTCAAAATAAATGAAAAAAAGGGCTGGCACTGCAGCTCAGCAGTCAGGCACTTGTCTAGCATCTGTGAGGCCCTGGGTTCCATCCCTAGAACAACCACCACCAGAAAAAAAAAAAAAAAAAAAAAAACAAAGAAACTGTGAAAACAAGAGGGAAACGGTCTACCATCCAAAACATCAGGAGTTTTTTTTTCCCTTAGATATGAAGACGTGTTAAGCTTTTTTATAGTAGTTAACAAATATTTCATAGATAACCTTAATTTTAACATAAGTGAAAATGCTTTGCTTATATAGCCTCAGAATAAAACTTTCATCTAATCATTAACTTTCAGCTATTAAAATGAAAATATTGATGATCTTTCACAGTGTATCCCATCACGAGAAATCAAGTAGATTAGTAAAATACGTTGTTAGAGTTGCTTTCACACACAGAGCAGCTGGCCTTTCAGGGTAACCCCAAGTTCTGATCTGACTGAAGGAAGGTAACCTCTTTGTGGAGTGCATGTTAGTCATCCCAGCAGCAGGAGATGAGATGTGTGAAGAGCAAACTTATGAAGACTAGTGCTAGGGAAGAAGCCCAGCTTCAAAGCAGCTGGGACCAGATGGCCAGCACATCCAGTTGCCATATCCAGAGGGCACGGTAAATTCTCTACCTGGACAGCACTCATACCTAAGACAAGGAGACTGAAGCTACCAGAGCTGCTCCATTGCTCACCTGATTTTGCTGAGATCTAACTGCCATTACAATTACCTCTACGTGTGTTAAACCATATAAACGTATTTTTTTTTCTGGAGCCAAGCAGTTCAAGGGCAAGGTGTCATCAGGTCTGGTTTCTTTGGAGATATCTCATCTTGGCTTGGAAATCGTTGCATTTTCTGTGTCCATGCATAGTCCCTCTCGGTCTATATGGCCTCTGTATCCTGAACTCTTTTTGAGAGGACACCAGTGATACTGGACCAGATCCTCCCACATGCCCTCAGTTATCTTAATTATATAGCTAAAGGCCTTATCTGCAATACAGTCACAGTCTGAGGTTTCTACACAGAAACTCTGGGAGGGTGAACAAATCAGTCTGTAACATCTACTTTCAATATCCAAATGAGCTCTCTGATGAAACAAGACTCTGGGTGGCAATATTCAGTTATTTAAGTTCTAGATAAACAGGGGACTGGAGCATGCCTTTGTTGGGGTAAGGAGGACTTGTTTGCTGCAGACTTTGAGATTTTAGAAATCATTGAGGGAAAAGTAGAACTTTACTTTCTTATAGAGTCTTAGTTTTCAATTGGCCTCTCAAATCTTCATGGACATTCATTTACCAGCCCACGGCTAAGAGCCAAGAAAGCTGCCCAACCAAGTGGGCAGGTTTGGATGCCTGGTTAGCATCTTGCATGGAAGTTGGAATACATATCAGAAAACTATTACCGCACCAATTTAGAAACTTGAGAGACAAAAAGAGAGGCTTTCATTTTAGATAGAGATGGGAATAACAGGCACTCATTTCACATGGATCAGATACAACACACCTGGAATCAGGTTTGATTTGAATTCCTTTAGAGCCAGAGGAGGATAAATCATAAAGTAGTAGAAAGACCATAAGCTCCAATACTACACACACAAACACATACACAGTGATGGTAAATCAAAGAGAACATGAAGAAACTTCCCTGTGTCTCAATTCTATAAACATCTTCATAATTACTTGTTAGCTTCCTTTTGATCTCACAGCTGAGTGGGACCAAAGGAGATAGTTGTGGAAAATTATAAATTAACCTAGTGAACACTAAAGCAGAAAGAAATTGGTCCCAGAGCAACACAAAATTACATCTTCAGCAACCAATGTCCAAAATGTCACAAGTAATGAAATTTAGTTCTTGGCATTGCAATATCTTATTAAAATAACAAAGAAGTAAAGTATTTTCTTTCATTTCTAGCCAGTGATGAAATCTCGCCTGAACTCTGAGTATTAGATTCTTTTGTGAAGCTTAAACATTTGTTATTGCCACAGAAGCATGCTGTTGACATTTCTGGTTGCTAGGCGCATCATTCCTTGGAAGCATATATAATAGCATTCTGTTGGCTCAAATGTGAGACTTTTTAATCAGCAGGATTCTGTTTTTACATGCTGTACCATATTAGAAAGATTAGATTTACCATTCCGATTATACCCAAAAAACCTAAATCCACTAATCCAGAGAAACATAAGCACTAGTACTTAAAGACTTATGATCAAAGCCCTGAGAAAACGATGCCCATTGGTAGCAAAACGTCTGACTGTAGTATGATAGTCACACCACAGAATGCCATGGAATCACTTAAAGGAGTAATATAAGTATATTATTGTAAGTAATATAAGGATAGCTATGCCAGTTAGCTTGAAAGAATTTCTATATGCTGTCAAGTGAGAAAAGAAAATTATCTCGAACTGTGTGTATGCAGCAATGTTCATAGCCTGTAGTTTACAATAATCAAAAATGGGGAGCAACTAGTGTCCAATCCAAATGTATGCTCCCAAAGGTGTGTTAGTTCCCTTTAAATATGATGGTAAATCTGACAAATGCTACAAGATGAATGAGCCCTAAAGACATTGTGCCAAGGGAAATAAGCCACACACACACACACACACACACACACACACACACACACACACATTTAACTATAGTCATTAAAGGTAAACTTTAAAAAGTTTAGATAGATACAGTGGTGCATGCCTGTGGGCCCAGCTAGTTTAAGGCAAGAGGCTCAACTGAACCCAGGAATCAAGGCAGACCTATATAAAACCCTTGCCTCTTACACAGGAGAAAACAGCAACCAACCTAAAAATCTATGAGCAAAAATGTCAACAAACCCATCGTGTGTCTATAAACATATATAGTCTCCGATGCAGAATTGTTAATTATGCAGAAAAGCAGGAAGGCTGCCACCAGGTTGTCAAATGAGTTTCCCTGTGTAAAGGCTTGGTCAGGGGTAATAACTATTCTAGTACATCAAGAAAATAAGAGAGACACAATCTATGGGGAAACAATAGGAGTTCATCACAGAGGAAAGCTGCTGTAAGTGGCTGGTAAGATCTTAGACTATATCCCTGACCGCTAAGAGGGGCTACAAAGTCACGTGTCATAAAGGTTACAAGCCAGCACGGAAATTCAGCTTCTTCACTGAACTCCTTCCTGGTTGAAAGAAGAATCTGTTTTGTGGCACAAGTTTAGAGACTTTGTCAGATTTCCACTCAGAAGAATTCAGCTCAACTGATTTAATATTTACAATGATTTTTTTTTGGTTGCCCCCAAAGAATTCGAGTTAGGGGAAAGGTCGGTCGTTCTTCCACAATCTCACAGTGATGTGGAATGTTACCAGGAACATAAGTCTCAGCTGGAATTCTCCCACACATAACAAAGATGAGTCAGCCCAAGGGCACAAAAAGTCATTTATCATGTTGTATGAACCCGATGAAGTGTGTTGCCTGGGAGACATTACAGTGACTACAGGCGTCCACTACCCTTCAAGACAAAAGTCAGTTGGTTAAAACAGTACTATTACCCTCTCTGGTGGTTTGAAAGAGAATGTCGTCTCTTAGTCTCAGGGATTTGAATACTTAGTCTCCAGCTGGTGGCTTTATTTGGGTAAATTTAGGTGTGGCCTTGCTAGACCGGCTTTGAGGTTTCAAAGTGTTGTACCATTTGCACCTTGCCTCTCTACATGCTTGCTGCTGGAGATGTCAGCTGTCAGCTTTTATCTCCAGCTGCCATCCAGTCTGTCATGGACTCCTATCCCTCTAGAACTGTAGACTCAAGCATGCCCTTTCCAGTCTGTCATCATGGACTCCTATCTCTCTAGAACTATAAACTCGGGCATGTGCTTTACTCTGTGAGTGGCCTCGGTTCCCGGTGTCAAACCACCCCAACAGAGAAGTGATGAATCCACCTTCAGACTCTGGAAAGCTGAGTCTCTGCCAAGACTTAGAAATTCCAGACTATCAAAGCCACATAAAAACAATTAATACATTGGTTAATAAAATTGAAAAATGTATTAAGAGATAAGTGGATACTTCTTACCACTTGAGATCCAACACTCATTAATAATAACCTGGAACACTCTGTACCACTCCAGCAATGGAGGACTCCAGGAAAATGCTTCAGTTCCAAATGCCCTGAATACAGTTTCCAGGCTATAAAGTCTGCCGCTATCAGACACAGAAGTGGCTTCAGTATTAGGAAATAATTCACTTTTTCAAATATAATAGAATTTGATTATATTCCCCAAACATTAAGTTTAAAATATTAATTCTTTGTGGATAGTTTTATTTCAAAATTTGAAGTTGTTAGGCTCATATGTAGTTTAAAATTTTATAATTCTAAATTTTTGTAATGTAAATACATGAACATAACTTCATAATTTCTCAGTGTTCAATATTTACTTTTATAGTTTAGAAAGAAAAGCACATTCACTCTTTCGGGCTTTAAATATAACTGCATTTTTCATGTTTTGATCAATATTGCCAACAAAATACAAATTGTGTGATAATTTTAATAAGGACAAACCAACCAGTAACTTCACTGAAGTAAATATTTATAACAATATTTGTATTCAATGACCATATAACAATATATATATAACTATAAGCTATGATTATATAATTTAAATTATATGGCTAATAATCATATAAATCACAGACAGATATGGTAGAGTGTGCCCATAATCCCAGCACCTGTGAAGCCAAGGAAATTTCCAAACCGTAGGTTCAAGGACAACCAGGACTGCATAGAAAAGCCTTGTCTCAAAAAATGAAATAAAATAAAATAATTATGTATCTTTATGCTATTCATCATTTAAAAACCACCTTTCCACCATTAAAACACCAGACAATAATACCTGTGATTAGCCGGGCAGTGGTGGCGCACGCCTTTAATCCCAGCACTCGGGAGGCAGAGGTAGGCGGATCTCTGTGAGTTCGAGGCCAGCCTGGTCTCCAAAGCGAGTTCCAGGAAAGGCGCAAAGCTACACAGAGAAACCCTGTCTCAAAAAACCAAAAAAAAAAAAAAAAAAACCAATACCTGTGATTGGGAGTCAGGCAAGTGCTCTATCAGTGAACCACATGCTCACTTTCTAGACTAATCTTAGAAAAACTGTGTGGCTCTATCCGTCTTTTAATCTGTTGTTATGAACATGCAGTCAAAGAGGTACAGAAAAGAACTCATTTTATTGAATGATTTGTTAATTTGATTCACAGGCTTTAAGTATTGTAAGAATAGTGTGTAGCCCTCTTTTGCTTTGTTTTGTTTTGTGAGACAGGGTTTCTCTATGTAGTTTTGGTGCCTGTCCTGGATCTCACTCTGTAGACCAGGCTGTCTCTGCCTACTGAGTGCTGGGATTAAAGGCGTACGCCACCGCCACCCAGCATTTGTCAGCTCTCCTAGTGACTCAGACAGTGTGACTCAGTGCGATTCGCGCACACCAGCCCCCTGTTTTTTATGTTGGCCTCAGGCCACTCAACTCTTTTGGTAGAACTTATGAGAACCCAAAGATGTGGGTATCTGCACCAAACTATAGGTGGTCACTCAAGATATTATGACTCCCAATTGGTCCAACGGTTCAAAAGAATACACTGGTTTTAGTTGATATACATACTCTAAACTTTACTTGTACTACCAAAATGTAAAACTTCATTTCTACATCCTTTATCATAATTAACAAAACTTCTGATGTTCTTTTTAAAAGGAAGAAAAATTTAGATAAGCTTTCATATAGTAGGCATTTGATAAATGCTAATTAACTGCCAGAAAAGTACACATTCATCATTACAATACTTCAAGTGTTAACCTACCCTAGAGCACAGATTACAATGAACTATTACACTTCACAATACTGTTTTTTAATTAATTTTTAATTTTACAGAAAATTAGAATAAATGTAACAACCATTATAAATTACAGGTATAAAAATTAAGATTTTTGCTACTTAGCAATCATTTCTCATGTCCCACAAGGTCATGATTAAGACAATACCAAACCCCAATTTGGAAGGTTGCTGTTATGTAATCCTATCCCAGGGACATGGCTTGAGCCTTTGATTGATCTCAATTGTATCATAACACACACTGTGAATGAATAGAACAGAAAGGAAATTTTTCTCGATATAGCTGGTGCCTGGGTACCATTTATATTGGCTAAACAGCAAAGAAGTTAGAAGTGTTCCCATCAATCCTACATCTCTGTACACACTTCTCAGATCACGATATATCCATAATAGTGGTTGCATCTTCCAGAAGCCAATATCTACATTTTAATATAGTATTCAAATTAAGAGTATATATACATCTGAGCTCAATCCATAGACAACGCATTTAATATTTGAGGTGGCTCACATATCTCTGTTGTCAAGTGATTTGAACCATTATTTAGAAAGATGAACTGCAAATTCCTTTATTTTTACCACCACCTTCAACTGGAATGAGGAGAATGGAAATTGTAGCCTTAATATGATTCTATTCTGGTGAAAGTAACAGAAGGCTTCAATTGAAAGTCACTTACCAACTAACTCCATTTTTCTGCTATTTCCAGACCTTTCAATTGTCTAGACCTGTTTCCTTTCTAATAAGCAAACTTCTGTCAGGGCTTTGAATAGGACACAGAGTGAATCCATTTATCAGCCATCTGTTGGAGTGCCTGTCAAAGAATACCTCCACTCAGTTTCCGAAAAGGCTAAAGCCCATGTTCTAGCTACTCTTCTGTTGTTGTGATAAGCACTCTGACCTAAAGCAACTCAGGTTGGAAAGGGTTTATTTACAGTACAGGTTACAGTCCATCATTAAAGAAAGCCAGGGCAGGCATCAGGAGGCAGGAACTGAAGCAGAAACCATGCAGGAATGCAGCTTACTGTCTGGCTTCCCTGGCTTCCTCAGCTAACTTCCTTACAGAAACCAGGGCCACCTACCCAGGGATGGCACTGTCCACAATGGGCTGGGCCACCATACATCAAGTAGGAATCAAGAAAATGCCGGACAGACATGCCCACAGGCCAATCTGAGGGAGGCGATTCCTCAAGTGAAGTTCTCTTCCTAGGGCACTCTAGTTTGTGTCAAGTTGACAAAAACTCATTGGTACGGCTGGTATTCAAGTGTTTAAGTCACCTGTTGACACCTGTTGACACTCGATGCTTAACTTGTTGAGTTTTGCTTCCTGTCCAGCATCAATGACTGAACGAGACTAGAACTGAGGTGATTAACTACCCTGCCTTGTTTGGGGCATAGGACTTTCAATACTTAAGATATACCCTGGACAAACCTAGAGTACAACATTACCTTAACCAGAAGGTCAGTTGGATTCTTACCACTTCAACACAACACGGCATTTTAAGCCAATACCTGCTGCAAACCACACTAGCCCATCCCCCTCCATGCCTGTCACACACAAGTGTGGCCTTAGGAAGAAGGATGTTGCTCAGCTACCCTAGGTAGCTTGTTATTACCTTGACACTACTTGTCTGAGAAGAACCTCAGTTAATGCCACCATATCGATAGCCTGTAGCATATTTTCTTGATTAATGATTTTGAGGGAAGGCCTAGCTTCCTTTGTTCAGTGCCACCCCTGGGGTAGGCTGTATATGAAAACTGGCTGAACAAGATGAGCAAACCAGTCAGCAGCACTTCTCCATGGCCCTCACTTCCGTTCCCGTCTCCAGGTTCTTGCTTGGAATTCCTGCCCTGGCTTCCCTTCATGATGAACTACGCTAAAAGTTGAAATAATCCCTTTCCTCTGGAAGTTGCTTTTGGTCATGGTATTTAACTACAGCAATAAAAAACAAACTAAGACAAAAATTTGGTACCAAGAAATGGGTTGGGGTGGGGAGATGATGTGCCAAATCAGACCATGTTATTTAGGGGAGGATTGTGGAAGGAGTTTGGGCGGGGAGGGGTGGCCGCGGTGAGAACAACAGTGTTGAGGGATTAACGAGCTGTTGTGGAAACTTGGAAGATAATTGAGAACAGTGCATTATCTTGGAAGATATGGAGGCCTGGCTTGTGACACTTCAGAGGGGAGTTTGAAAGTGCCTCAAAGACTCTATGGGAGCCACTCATGTAATAGTGTGTATTAAGAATCTGGTGTATCTATCTGATCAGCTGCTGCTGAAGAACTAGCTGTGGTTAAGAAGAGACCAATACCACTGAAGTGAAAATTTTACTGGAATAAATAACTCTGGTTAGCTGGAGTTAAGTCAGCTGTGATTAAGAAGATATCAGCATCACTGAAGTGGAATTTTTCTGGGCGTGTTTCCTCATAGTCAGTAGACAGAAGATAGGGTCCAGAGAAGGTCAGGGCTGCATCTCATGCTGTCAGCTGAATGTGGTAATGTGGAAAAGTCTTCCAGGTGACACTAGTTTTGAAGGCATGGAAAAATCACGGAGAATAGGTGAGGTTTGGCACCAGGAGAGGCCATTGGTAAAGGGGCAGCCTCAGTTGCAGTGACAAGCACAGGTCTACAGGGGCAGGGAGAGAAGCTGAGGTTTGGCACTGTGTAGCTGGGTCAGAGTCCCTGAAGAAGGCTTAGGAGAGGTATTGGTGAAGGTGCAGCCCAGTCGCGGTGCAGACCCCAGCATACTGGAGATGGCTGAACCAAAGGTGACTGCCAAGGACAGCAGTAAGTGTAGAATGGTGTTGGCCTAAGCCTATAAGAGATGCTGCATATCTGCGAATGGCAGACCCCAAGAGGTGGAGCTGCCTAAGTTCTTTGGAGCCCAGAATATCATGAGTGAATTTCAGGTGCAAATCGTTAAGCTATAGGATTTGATTTACACCGTTGGAGCTTGGTTTTGCTTTGATTTGACTGTGACTGGGCCCTGATTCTTCCCTCTCGAAATAAGAAGGTGTTTAACTTCATTTTGATTTACAGGTGCCCACAATTAATAGACTTTGGCTATTTTAAAAAGATTGAACTTTTCAATTTTTTGAATTTTTAAATACTGTGGGACTTTTAAAAGTTGGAATGTTTTCTATTATGATGATATTGATATGAGATCTTAGGGATAAACAAGTAAAAAATTACTGTGTAACAGTGTTATATTGATTGATTGCAATTAGCCTGGTTAGTTTTTTTGTCAACTTGACACAAGTTAGAATTATCAGGGAAGAGGAACCTCAGTTGAGATAATGCCTCCATCAGTTGCCTTAGGCAAGTCTGTAGGGTATTTCTTGATTAATGATTGACATGGGAGGGCCCAGCTCACCCGGTACAGGGCCACCTCTGGACAGGTGGTCCTGGGTTCTATAAGAAAGCAGGTTGAGCAAGCTTTAGGGAACAAGCCAGCAAACAGCATTCCTTCACAGCCTCTGCTTCTGTTTCTGCCTCCAGGTTCCTGCTTGAGTTCCAGCCCTGACTTCACTTCATGACGGACTACAACTGTAAGCTGAAATAAACTATTTTCTCCCATAGTTGTTTTTGGTTTTTTGAGACAGGGTTTCTCTGTGTAGCTTTGCGCCTTTCCTGGAACTCACTTGGTAGCCCAGGCTGGCCTCGAACTCACAGAGATCCGCCTGGCTCTGCCTCCCGAGTGCTGGGATTAAAGGCGTGCGCCACCAACGCCCGGCGGTCATGGTGTTTTTAATCACAGAAATAAAAAGCAAAGTAAGACATCAGCCTCCTTGGAAAAAAAAAAATGTAGTGAACTTTGAGTCTTCTTGCGAGTTCTCCACTTGTAGAAATATCTTCCTAAAGGGGGCTTAAGCACTTTGCCCCTGCAATTCGTTTTGACACCACAAGTGACTTCAAAGGTAGGATTCAATGACAGTCCATTATTATTTGTCTTTTTCAAGGTTCTGATATTTTCTCAATGCTAATAGCTCCTCAGCTATATACCTCTAATTTGAGCTAGTCTTATCCCCCCTTCCCCCACCTTTCAGGCCCCACTGCCAGTTTCTTCTTCGGTAAACAAAAAGGTTTGCACTGAGTGACAGGAAACTGAAAGGGCCTTCTTGATTATTAGGTAGAGCGTATTTTATCCAAATGATGTTTTAAAGCTGAAATTATTCATGTGATAAATATTTATTGAGCAGTTCCTATGTTATTAGCACCGTGTTTAGTGCTGGATATACAGGGTATACAGGGTCAGCAGTCTGCCAGACTAATGAGGGTGTTGAGAGGCAAATGAGCAACTGGAGTATGATCAACATTTTGAAGGCAAAGTTTCACAAGCTATGGGAACACACAGGAAGAACCGCCAACCTAGAGTTGTTGGTCATGGAAGACTAAGCAGATGGTTAACAATTACCTATTTATGTATTTATTGATTTAGTCAACAAATACTAGATAGGCAAATGTACATAAGGCACTATGTACACTGTTTCTATTAAATATTTTCATAATCTAGTGTAAGTCTAATAAATTCTATAATCTATAATAAAAAGTATGTAAATAAAAATATATACTTTTATGTTAAATGGGATAATACAAGATTATTAAGTAAGGTTTTACAAAAACAGATGTATTCTGCATTAGTCAGGGTTCTTAGAGAAACAGAACTGATAAAATGAATACATATATTCATTTAATATATTTTATATAAGTCATATTATTTATACTGTGTTATATAAGATATATGTATATGTTATATATATATATATATATATATATATATATATATGATTAATTAGGGTGGATTACAGGCTGTGGTCCAGCTAATCCAACAATGGCTGTCTACCAAAGGGAAATCCAAGAATACAGTAGTTGTCCAGACCATGAGGCTGGATGTCTCAACTGTTCTTCAGTATATGTCAGAGCCCTGAAGAAGTAGGATCTAACACCTATGAAGGTATGATGTTGCCAGTAAGAGCAAGCAGGGAAAAGAGCAAGTACTTTATTCTTCTTCCATGTTCTTCTGTACAGGCTGCCAGCAAACATTGTGGCCCAGGCTTATGGCAGATCTTCCCATTTCAAAAGCTCTGGATTTAGAGTAGGTCTTCCCACCTTAAATCATTCAATCAAGAGAAAGCCCTCCTGGGTGTACCCAGCTACTCTGGGGTTTTTGTAATTCCAGACATAATGAAGTTGACAACTTCATCATAGAACAGTCATCATAAGTTCTGTGTGGAATTCTGCTTGACCTCCCATGTTAAGAAGGAACATGGCAGAGCCAACAACATTCCAGAATTATACAGAGATGTGAAAGAATGTGAACAGTTACCTGCAGTACAGCTATCATGTGACCAAGACATGACGAGTAATTGACAGTGAACAGGCTAGAGGATGGTGTAGGATCACTAATGATCTTCTGTGCCATTTTAAGGGGGCAGGACTTATTCTGGAAAGTAGGGAAGGCCATGGGCTGGTTTGGAGACTGAAAGTGGCTGTTCAGATTCATGTTTCAGAAAGATATTTATAAGATTTCAGAGACAGACCGGAAGAAGAAGCAACTTACTTGATCTTTGTCTTGTGAAGTAAATATATGAGGATTGTCACTGGCATTGTATCTACGAGGCTCTAGGACTGGAATATATTCCCAAACTGAGGGAAAACAACACACTGTCACATTGGAATGTAATTGGAAACTTCTATCCAACCCACTTTGGAAATCCGGTAACAGGGTTGGTTCTGATTAGCTTTGTATAATTGATTGAATAGACTTTGTACCAACCTGAATCAGACCCTTTGAAGCATCTTTGTAAAATATTGTCTTAATGTGTGTTACTTTTGTTTATGTTGCACTTGTTTAACTCTGTGAAGTTGTGTTACTGTGCCTAAAACACCTGATAGTCTAGTAAAGAACTGAATGGCCAATAGCAAGTTAGAAGAAAGGATAGGCAGGGCTGACAGGCAGAGAGGATATAGAGAGGGAGAAATCTGGGAGGAAAAGAAGGAACAAGAGAGGAAGGATGAGGACTTCAGGGCCAGCCACCCAGCCAGACACCAAGCCACAGAGTAAGAAACAAAGAAAGGTATATAGGAATAGAGAAAGATAAAAGCCAGAGGCAAAAGATAAATGGGATTATTTAAGTTAAGGAAAGCTGACTAGAAATGTCAAGCTAAGGGCAGTAATTAATAATTAAGAATAAGCCTCCGTTTGTGATTTATTTAGGAGCTGGGATGGCAGGCCCCCCAAAAGAGCAAAAAAGTTAAATAACAACACATCTTCTTTGGGTTGCTGTGAAGATTAAATAAGATGACACATGTAAAGCCCTTGTCTAATAAGGTCTCATCAAATATAAGTCTTTTTTATCATAATTACCCTGTCATATGTCCATTTTTTGTAGCAAATAGTGCTGTATGACTATGTTTAGTATATTCTTACTTAAAGTTGTACATATATGTATGTATATACATGCATTATATATGTATTTGTGTGCATATACACACGCATATATATTATATATAATATTATATATATATATATATATATATATATGCTTCTTTTTTTTTTTTTGAGAGAGAGAAAGGGGATCATGTCATGTAGCCCAGGATGACCTGGAGCTCATATTTAACCCAGGCTGGCCTCCCCTGCTCCACAATTCTGCCTCAGCCTCCAGAGTGCTGGACTTACAGGTCCAAAACACCATGCTCAGTTATTGTTTTTAAATGTATTATTGTATATATACCCAAGAGGTAAACCAATCTGGAATAGAATGGAGTGTTAACTATTACCTCTGTTTGCAAATCATTCTTTCATGTGTTTTTCCTGTTTAAAAAAAAAAAAAAAAGAAGAAGAACCTTTAAAGAATTCTTTACTTTCAAAGTATTTTCAGAGGTTTACATTATTACAGTCACTCTGAGTAGGTAAAAAGTCTTATTCTCAGTGAAGAAATGCGGGGGATTGTGCTAGTTGATTAAGGAGGTTTGGCAAATCACACATTGCCAGAGGAAACCTCTGTAAGGTACACACAGAACAATTTTGACCCAAATACTATAAACTAGACT
>CABHPP010143351.1:0-18128 GCA_902168425.1 Peromyscus attwateri
GGTTTCCTAAGAAACTCAAGAAAGAAAACATCCAAGTACTTAATTTGGTTTTTATTTTGTATCTAAAAACTATATATGTATTTTTAGTTAGGCATACTGAGAAAATTCAGACCATTGTGAATCATTGTTTTCTCTTGTCTCTTCATAGAAACCAAAATAAAAATCATTAAAAATTCAATTGATGTTCCCTGGACACTTATTCTCAGTAAATAACTGACTTTGAGATAAAATTCCATGAGCATACAGCTAGATAAATTATTTGGTATTATACTTGATTTTAATATTACATTTCTTAAATTTAAATATGTATTTACTCAGACCAGGTCAAGAGAAAATGATTCTCAAGAGACAAATTTGGGAGAAAAAGAAAGATTCAGTGAGTACCATAGAATAAAGAAATGGACACTTCACTTATATTCACCAGCTCACCGCTAATGAATGGAGGATTCACAGATAAAATGTAGGAATAATGAAGGAAAAGGCTAACAGAGAAGAAGGTTGTTCAGGTTATTTGGGGGGAAGAGCACAGATCTCCCCAGAATTTTAAAGTTGCTTCTTTTTCCTCCTTGCATGTTCTGGCATTTCTGGTGATGCGGCTGGTAATTGCTTCATCCTCAAACAGAAGAGGGATTAGGCATATCTAGGTCATCCTTCTCTTGTGTACCATAGTTCTGGGCAACATGGTTTCCCAGCGCCCCAAAGAGTAGAACAGTGACAGAGAAGATACAATAGGAAGACTAATGTCAATCAGTTTTATTCCACTGTGCTCTGCAGTCAGGCATCTACAGGCCCAAGTGAAGGATGGATAAAAATAATTTTTAAGTGTGAAAAGCAACCAAGGCAATTGTAACTCACACGTCCCAAATGCTGCTATAGCACAGCGAAGCTAATGATACATTGTCCAGTTGCATGATCTCCATAGTTAGTGATTTTAAGTCAAGAAGAACATGTAAAGCTGGGAGATTTATTTAAGTCCTATTTAGGTTTATTTATTTATTTACTAAGTAACATTGCTCCTTTTCTTTGAATTTAGAATGAGAGGAAGTAGTGGCATACCACAAGGATTGTTTCGGTTGTATCCCATGTAATAAACACATGTAAGAAGAAATTTTTCTTTGGTTCCTCATGAAATATTAACATTTTCGGAAATTTGAAGTTTTATGAACTACATATGTTGACCTGAAACGATACAGTTTATCAAGAAATTTCACATCCAGTGTTCACAACTCTGTCTGGAAGAGGAAGAGAGCATCAACAGTGCTGGTGAGGATTACAATGAATAAGCTGGCTAAATCTTTTTATAGATCCCATGACATGGTCTCAACCTTCCGAGCACTCAAAGTCAAGTTGCATGACTTCTGTGATGTTGATCTTTTTTGTAGCTACAACTGGCTCTAAATCTAGTGGATACCTCACTCTCAATGATAGTATCAAACTGTGACCTTGAATAGTCCTTGGGGATGGATGGGAAAAGCATCACAGAACTCTAATCACTCATCAGGGATTACAGAGTAGTGTCTGTTTGACTTCCTACTTTAGTTTGTACCTTCTCTCTTCCATTTGTTTCTCATTTCCTCTCTCTCTCTCCCTCTCTTCTCTCTTTCTTTCTCCCACCTTCCACAAAAGTTCATTTTGTAACTCATGAGATAGCATAGGCATGTAACAGTGAACATGACTATATTTCCCCTTGAATGTATGAAAGGAAACAAATGGAAAATAATTAATGAAGACATAATATGTTAGGTAGTAGCAAATCTATTTTGGTGAGTTTGGGGTATATTTGTTTAACTTACAAGTGTATATGTGTATGTTTTTATGTGTGCTTATATGTATATGTGAGTGTGTGTGTGTGTGTGTGTGTGTGTGTGTGTGTGTGTGTACATATGCCTGTGCTTATTGAGATCACAGGTCAATGCTGGGTCTCTTTTTCTGCTATTCCCACCTTGTTTTTTGAGATAGGTATGTGAAATTCCAGCAAGTCCCAAGAATCATCCTATCTCTGCCTCCCCATGCATGAATATAAGTATATGAAACACCTTGCTGTTTAAATGCTGAAGACACAAATTCAGGTCTCTGGTGCTTCCATGGCAACATTTTATCAACTGAAAGATGTTTCTGGTCTCAAGGTAGTCAAATTTCAGTGACAAGTAATATAAAGGATTAAGTGAAGCTTAGATGGTGCCATTTTACAGTAGTCAGGAAAGTCCTCTTGGATGAAGTGACATTTAAACACAGAATCAGTACAAGTGAAGAAGGGAATCCTGCAAGTGTCTGAACATGTTTCCTGTTTTTTGAGGAACAGGAAGAAGCCACCGTGCTTGGAGGAGTGTGAGAAGTAGGTCAGTGTGAAGGAGGTGATAAGGCATGAGGCTAGACCATAAAGGGCCTTTGACAAAAAGGACTCTGACTGAAGATAAGGAACCATTGCAAAATCCTGAACAAAGGAAGGAGGTATATAATTTCTCTTCTTAGGGATATATAGGATGACTGGTTTAGTGTCTAGGGCTTGAGAGATGGCTCAGAGGTCAAGAGCACTGGCTGCTCTTCCAGAGGTCCTGAGTTCAAATCCCAGCAACCACATGGTGGCTCACAAACGTCTGTAATGAGATCTGGTGCCCTCTTCTGGCATGCAGGCATACATGCAGGTAGAACACTATATACATAGTAAATAAATAAAGAGAAAAGAAAAGAAAATAGTGTCTAGGGGTGAGAATGGGAGAACCCTGTCAGAGGACTGTCATGATACCATGATGTCAGAGAATGTCATGCTTTACTCATATAGCAAATGCAGAAATGTGAATGCACAGCTGGAAGAATCTTTAAGATGGGAAGGGATGCCCTAAGATCTTTTTAAAATATTTTTTTAGATTTATTCATTTTCTTTTGTGAGAGTGTTTTGCCTGCGCTTATGTATGTGTGGATTAAGCACATTATTGATTAACTCTGAGTCACCAGTAATGCATCAGTGTGGCATTAAGGAAAGAAATAAAAGCACTTTCCATTGGAGTCATTTAATCAAGAGAGAATCCAGTTTAGAATTCTCTACTTCATGATCCCTGTATCTTCCACCCTTTGTGTGACTATCATATGAATCTGAATCTATGCCTATCTGAAGACTATCTTATTAATCTGTTTGTCCCCAGGTCTGTGTCTACCCCTGTATGTCTGTCATCTGACTGTGTGTGCCTGTTCCTCACAAAAGGCTCTGCCTTTTTTACTGAACAACATAGAAAACATCACATGTGAGAAGAATGTGATTCTTTACAAAAGTCTATAACTGAGTTTTATAAGGGATTAAGTCACTGGTTCCAACTGGTGCCAACTGACACAGATAACAAACATCATTGTTTATCAACCAGTAAACATAAATCTTGTTTTTTCAGCTTTTATTGTAAATTTTAAGAAGTTGATTTCAACTTCTGATTTTGCTGCTTTCAGCAAATGATACACATGTGTTATCTGGGTCAAGGGCATGAAAAAATATATAATTTAAGATTATAGCTATGCACTAGCTTAGGTTGTAAAAGTTTAATTATATTGGAAATCTAAGGCAGGTACAGTTGGTTGTTGCATTGTTCTCAAGAAGGCAGGTTAAACAAACAGTTTGAGTACACAATAGAACAGCAATCTGAAGTCTTAAGTGACTTCTAGTTGCATTAACTCTGTCTGTGAGGTCCAGTAACAGTTCAAGTCTCTTAGAATGCAAGAGATGTTTTATTTCCATTGCATCCCCACATATGTACACCATGTGAGTGTCCAGCCCTGGAGGAAGCCAGAAGAAGGCACTGGATTCTCTGGTACTAAAGTTATGAAGGATAGTTGTGAACCACCATGAGGGTGCTGGGAACCAAACCCAGGTCCTCTACAAGAGCAACAAATGCTCTTAACCACCAACACATCTCTCCAACCTCATCAGCAGATTTTTTAATGTAAGTGAAAAGTAGAAAGTAGGTACATGAAAGTATGATTCTGGACCTTGAAAAGAAGCGAAAGAAACTGAATATACTCTATAAAGGGTCAATTGAGAGTCAAGAGCTATAAGGAGATCTCCTATTTCACAAATGTCTATGTACGAGATTAACACTATGAGAAAATATTTAGACTCAGGTCAATTTTGTCTGTGACTCTTCCTAAATTCTTTTGCTTAGGAATGTCACTTAATGTTTCTATGGCTTGTGTTGCACATCTATGAAATGATGATAATGATAGTGCTCACACAATGAAGTTGCTGTGAGGATTACCTTAGCTTAGTGCTTCAAGTATGGGCTTAGGATGTGAGTAAGGCCTTAGGTTGTTGTAGAGAATAGGATTACTGACCTTATAAAAAGATTAAAGGAAATGTTGTGCCCTTCTGTCCTTCTGCCATTGGAAGATGTGGAGCTCCACTTTTATCATGTAAAGAGGCAGCAAGGTCAAGAATAGACACGGAATCTATTGGTGACTTAATCTTGAACATTCAGCCTTGAAAACTGTGAGAAATAAATATTAATTATTTATAAATGAACTGGTATCAGGTATTTTCAAATAGCAACGCAAGCAAATTAGGGCAAGTTCTTAGGACATTGCCTGGCATGAAAGTGCTCTACAATTGGGTGTTTGAATTTCCATTTCTTCCCCAGCTTCTAACAGATGGCTGAGGCTGGGTTGAAGGAATTGAAGACTGGTACTGTATTAGCATCAAAGTCTAAATTTATGTCAACTGAGCTCAGTGGTAGAGTATTTGCCTAACGTTAAAGGCCTCAGTTCTGCATAATAAATAAATAAATAAATAAATAAATAAATAAATAAATAAATAAATAAATATAAATTAATTAATATTTTAAAATTAAATAAACCACTTGACCTTTAGCCATAGACTATTAGTATTCTCTCAAAAAACAAATAACAATTTCATTAATCCAGGGTTCTTGTAGTTAGAATAATCAACCATAATATTATGGTATTCTTTCAATGCTTAGATGCCTTAAATTTATGTTTCTATGCTTTAATCATTTTTCATTAAAGCTAGAAAAGTAGCTATCATGCAGTTAATTATTGAACTCCAGGTACCAAGTAACAGTGGAGATTTATCTCCTCTTCTGACACTCTAGAAACTAACATTTATAAAAGCCAATAATCAATATGGCAACATTTAGGAAGACTGCCTCAAGTAAACATTGTCTGATTCTTGGTTCTGTTACATCTGTTTTCTCTCAGGAAAGATCCTTAGTCTATATGAATTTTGGGTTCTCTATATGTGAAAGGTTAATAATAGTATCTTTCTCACAGTGTTATGTTACATCAACCCTGCAAAACTGTTTGTGTTTTGCACAAAGTTCACAAATTCATTTATAACTGCTTCCCTCAAGCTTCTCCCCACTGGTTGGAAGAAGAAGCTGTAAAAACAGCAGATGATAATTTATAACAAGTACAGTGATTAGAAAGAAAAAATGCATTTGCCAAAGTAGTCTATAAAAGGAAGAATTTCTGAAGATGTTTCAATGAGAATGCAAACTCCATTTCAACAAATAAAGATGGATCTGTTTATTCCACTCTAACAGAAGCAGTAATGAGGAAAATATTGCAGGATGTTTAATGATTAAATGTGTGTTTTGGCCAAAGTGAAAAACATTTAGATCAGGAAAGATAGTACCAGTACATAATTAGCTGAAATTAACTTCAATATCATTGATAATTCTGATAGATTTAGGACTTTGCACCTCTGTGAATCTGAGTTCCTGAGGGAATCAAAAAACCTTAACTTGTATCTACCTGGTGAGTTATAATAAGGAATTGATGCTACCTGAGGGCATAGTCTAGACAGGTCAGAATATTGAGAACCAAGAGAGTCTATGGACTTACAGTCCAAGGGTTCTCAAGCTAAGGGCCATGAAGAACCAATACAGAGGTACAAGTTCAAAGACAGGAAAAAGCTACTGTCCCAGGTCAAAGGCATGCAGGCAAGAGGAGTGTTTTCTTTCTTTTCCAACAAAATATTTTTTATTAATTGTTTGGGAATTTCCTACAATGCACCCTGATCACATTTGCTTCCCATCACTCTCAGGTCTGCCCTACCATCCTTATGCCCTTCCCCTCAAAAACAAACAAACAAACAAACAACAACAACAACAAAAAAACAAAAACAAAACTCCGGGAGTCCAATTGGCGAGAAAGAGGAAGGTTTATATGAGCGAGAATTGTTGAGACCAAGGTTGGATAAAGTACAGGGACAAATAGCCAAACGAATGGAAACACATGAACTATGAACCAATGGCTGAGGGGTCCCCAACTGGATCAGGCCCTCTGAATAGGTGAGACAGTTGATTGGCCTGATCTGTTTGGGAGGCATCCAGGCAGTGGGACCGGGTCCTGTGCTCAGTGCATGAATTGGCTGTTTGAAACCTGGGGCTTAGCACAGACGCTTGGCTCAGCCTGGGAGGAGGGGACTAGACCTGCCTGGACTGAGTCCACCAGGTTGATCTCAATCCTCGGGGGAGTCTTTGCCCTGGAGAAGATGGGAATGGGGGGTGGGCTAGGGGGAAGGGGAGCGAGGCGGGAGGGGGGAGAACAAGGGAATCAGTGGCTGATATGTAAAATTAAATTATATTGTAAAATAAAATAAAATAAATTAAAAAAAAACTAAACTGAAAAGCCAGCAAGTCCAATTTGTGTTGTTCATATACTTATTGGAGCATGGTCAAACTCCCAGTGGCCAGTTGGTGGCTTTAATACCCCATTCTCAATGACAGAGATGTCATCCAGACAAAAAACAAGTAGAGAAACTACTGGGAAATGACATCATAAACCAAATGGATCTGACAGAAAATTGGAAAAAGTTCTACTGAATCACTAAAGAATAAAAGTTATTCTCAATAGCCTATGGAACTTTCTTTAAAACTGCCAGCATATTTGGACACAAAGTATTAAAAATGTATGAAAATTGAAATAATAATATTTATCCTATTTGATAACAAAGGAATAAAGCTCTATATTAACAATAACAGAAATGATAGAAAGTGCTCAAAGACATGGAAATTAAGAACACACCACAGAATAAAAATCTGGACTGACAGCTGAGGAGCCTGTATGAGACTGCACTAGGCCCCTCTGAATGTGGATGACAGTTGAGTAGCTTGAAGTGTTTGTGGGTCCCCTGGCAATGGGACCAGGACTTATCATGGATGCATGAAGTGGCTTTTTAGAGCCCATTCCCTATGGTGCAATACCTTACTCAGCTGTGATGCAGCAGGAAGGGGCTTGGTCCTGCCCCAACTTGGTATGCCAGCCTGTGCTGAATATTCAAGGGAGGACTTACCCCATATGAGGAGGGATGGGGATGGAATGGGGGAAGGAAGGAGTGCGTGAGAAGGAGGAGAGGGGTGACAAGGATTGGTTTGTAAAATGAAAAAAATTTAAATAAAAAAAATTCTTTTAAATTTGGTCAAGAGAAAAATCAAGAAGGAAATATTAACTCGCACTTCTATAATTGAATGATAGTGAAAACACAATATGTTAAAGCCTACGGGGTACAATAAAGGCAGTCTGAAGAAGAAAGTTTATAAACACTAAGTACCAGCATTAAAAAAATATGTAGTATTCTCATATTAATAATTTAATAATGAAGCCCAAGGCTTCGTCAAAACAAGAACACCTAACACCCGTAAAGAGTAGACAGAAAGAAATAATAAAATTAGGGCTGAATTTAATGAAATAGAATTGAAAAAAAAGACAACACCACACAGATCACTGAAACAAAGAGCTGGCTGTCTATAAAGATTAACAAGATTGATAAATATTTACTCAAGTTAACCAAAAGAAAACTCTACATTACAGTAACCTGGAAGAACTAAAAGAAATGGTAAGTGTCTAGCTATATGTGACAGCCAGAATTAAAACAAAATGAAATAACTAACTTAGAGAGACTCACAATAGCCAATGAGATAGAAGGAGAGATTAATAATCTCTCCACCCCTCCCTCCATGACCAGGAAAGTCCATGACCAGAAAACGCACTCAATACAGAACACTATCAGACCTTAAAAAAGAACAAATACAAATACTAATCAAATTATTCTTTATAATTTAAAAAAAGTAACACTTCCAATTCTTCTTATGAAGCCAATATTACTTTGATACCTAAACCAGACAAAGATCCAACTCCAAAAATAGACAAATCTCTTTGATATACATAGAAACAAAAATTATCAAGTAACTATTTGCAAACTGAATTTAAAAATACATCAGAAAGATTGTTCATCATGATCAAGTAAAATTCATTCCATAGATACAGGAATGGGTCAACATATTTAAATCGAGAATTCTAATCCATCACAAAAGCAGTCTCAAAGGCAGTAATCACATAATAATCTCATTAGATGCAGGAAATTCCTTAGACAAAATCCAACATCTTTCATGATAAGCGTCATGGAGAACCTAGGATGGCAGGGACCATATCTCCACATAATTATGGCAATATATAATAACCCCACAGCCAGCATAATGATAAATGGCAAAAACTAGAGGCACTGCCACTAAAATTGGGGGCAAGACAGAGATGTTCACTCTCTCCACTCTTGTTCAGTAGTGTTTGAAGGTTTAGCTAAAGCAATATGACAAGTGAGCGAGTGAGAGAGACACAAAAAGAAAAATTCTTATTGCAGATGATATGACTCTGTTCTTAAAAAGGATCCTACAGGTGCAAAGCTACACAGAGAAACCCTGTCTCAAAAAACCAAAAAAAAAAAAAAATAAGGATCCTACAGACTCCACCACAAAATTCTTACAGCAGATAAACACATCCACTAAAGCAGCAGGATACAAAATCAACACACAAAATCAGTAGTCTTCCTATATACAGATGACAAACACAGCCAGAAAGGAAATGGAGGGGGAGATCCAATTTACATTAACCTCAAAAACATACTGGAATTAAATCTAACCAGTGAAGGAAAGACTTGTATTACAAGAATATTAAAGAAGATACCAGAAAATGGAAATACTTCTCATGCTAATGCAGTGGTAGGAGTAAGATTATGGAAATAGCCATAGTACTAAAAGCATTTTACAAACCCAATGCAATCCTCATCAAAATTACAATGGAATTTTACATAGTAATTGGAACAATTATCTTAAGCTTCATATGGAAACATAAGCAAATCAGAATATCCAAAACAATCTTGCACAATAAAAACATCTGGGAAGTATCGCTGTTGCTGACTTTAAGTCATTCTGCAGAGATATAGTAATTGAAACAGCATGACACTGGAATAAAAACAGACACGTTGATCAATGGGACAGAATTGAGGACCCTGATAACAAGTTCATATACCTAAGGCCACCTGATTTTTGACAAAGATGTAAAAAATACACAATGGAGAAAAGACACCATCTTCAAAAATCATTGCTGGTCAAACTGGATTGGTATTTATAAAGAATGAAACTAGATGCTTATTTCTCCCAACCTGCACAAAAATCAAAACTGTAGAGACAGTTTCTCAATATAAGACCTGATATCCTGAATCTGATATATAAGAAAGTAGGGATTACATTTTAACTTAAATGCACAGGAACTGACTTTCAAGACCCATGTATAAAGATCAACAATTGATTAATAGGTCCACATGAACCTAAAAATCTTCTGTACTGAAAAGGACACCATCATTCAAGTAAAGAGACAATCTACAGAATGGGAAAATATCTTCATCAGCTATAAATTGAAAGAGAGTTAGTATCTAGAACATAAAAAAAAATTAAAAAACTAAACATCAAGAAAACAAACAAAAAATTTTAAAATGAGACATGGAACTAACCAGAGTGTTCTCAAAAGATGAAACACAACTGGCTGATAAATATTTTTAACATCCAACATCCTTAGCCTTAATGAATTGTTGATTAAACTAGTCTGAGATTTTTATCTTACTCAAGTCAGAAAAGCTAAGATTCAAAGAATTATGACAAACTCTGCCATGAATGTATAGAAAGTGGAAGTGTATACTGGTGAAGACATTATCAACAACAGTGTGGAGATTTCTTTAAAAGCTAGACATAGATCTACCAAGTGCGACAGCTGTATCACTCTTGGGCGCACACCCAAAGTATTGCACATCTTACTACAGAGATACTTGTTTATCCATGCTCATTAAAACTCTACTGACAATAGCCAGGATATGGAAACAACCAGTATGTTAATCAGCTAATGAGCAGATAAAAATTAATGTATTTACACAATAATTACACATCAATAACTCATCTGTTAAAAAAATGAAATTCTCTGGTAAATGGGTGGAACTGAATACAGTCACCATGACTGAGGTAACTCAGAGAAAGACAAACATTGCATGTTTTTCTCTAAATGTTAATGTTAGCATTGATTCTTTGGAGATGCATGTTTCATTTACCACCGATAAATGCTAATAAACTAGTAAGGCCATGAGGGGGAGAAAGGGAGATAG
Source organism: Peromyscus attwateri (assembly GCA_902168425.1). Classification (NCBI taxonomy): domain Eukaryota; kingdom Metazoa; phylum Chordata; class Mammalia; order Rodentia; family Cricetidae; genus Peromyscus; species Peromyscus attwateri. The sequence continues at coordinate 10,430 of CABHPP010143351.1, forward strand.
AATGTAGTGATTGATATAAAGGGGAAAGAGGAATAATAGAATAAGAAGAATTAAATGGAGTAGGGAAGGGGAGGGCACGGTAAAGTAACAAATATGGGGAGGGGTAACTAACACTAAATGTCTTTTGTAAAACCTATATGGAAACCCACTACTTCAGAAGCTTACACACACACACACACACACACACACACACACACACACACACACACACATGCTATATGCTATATGCATTATCAGAGGAGAATAATAATCATCAATATTACCCAGCTGTGAACTCTGTTAGCTACAAAAATGACTGTCCTATCAAGATGCACCCACTGAGGCACTAATGGCAGGAAGGTCATAGGAATAACTAATCACTTCCTGATCAGATTTAAAGCCTACTCCTTAAGATGAAACCCACAACCGGTACCCTTTTCAGTATTAAGATCTTGTATCTAGATAAATCATAGGCCCTGGGGTATCATCTATTACTATTATTCTGCTAAATGGATATTGTATTTAAAATAGTTCCAATGATTTTTTTCTATACACATAGATTAGTACATCACTCAAACATCATCAATGAAGCTTCTTCTCAAAGTAGATAGCAAATAGTATGGAGATACAAAAGTGGGCAACATGAATAGAACAGGAGACTTTGGAGTGCTCAGCCCTAAAGGTGACATCTACATCATACTGCTCCCAACCAGGCTTAAGGATGATCACAGAAGAGGGTAATCACAGAAAAACTCTAAGAGCCAGAGGTGGTGGTCAAGTGCAAAGAAAAGGCTTTCCAGATACAAGACAGATACACATAGGATCCCAAGTAGTACTGGGTATGAGTTTCATCTCATGGAATGGTCCTTAACTTAAATTGGATAGTGGTTGGTTACTCTCACAAGCTTTGTGCCACTACTGCATCAGTTGCAGGCAGGTTACCACCATATGTCTAAGGGTTTGCAGCTGTGTTGGTGTTTACCTTCTAGAGTCCCTTCCACAAAGCAGTACCTAGGGGGTGAAGGCTGTATTTAGGCCCCAACACTACTTCTCCATGTTCAATGAGTTGTGTAGGTGCTGTCTTTAACAATAGGACTTTCTTTCATTTTGTGGAGAGCCTCCAATAGCCTTAAGCAGCCCTTAATTTTTAACTGTTTCTCCCTGTATTTTCTCCCCAATTCCCATCTCTTCCCTGTTTGATTCTCCCATTCCACCCTCCACCTCCTCCTACTTGTCCATCCATAACTATCTATTCTATTTACCCTTTCTAGGGATATCCATCACTCACATCTAGTCTTACTCTCTACATAATCTATGGTTATATGGATTATAGCTTGGTTATCATTTATTTAACATCTAATATCTCTATATAAGGCAAAACATACTACATTTGTCTTTCTAAGTCTAAGTTGCAGCATTCAGGGTGTTTTTTTTTTCCTAGTTCTATCCATTTACTTGCAATTTCATTTTTTTTAAATGGCAGAGTAAAATTCCTTTGTGTAAAGGTACCACATTTATTTATCCATTTATTCATCCATCTGTTGATGTACATCTAGGTTGTTTCTAATTTCTGGTTCTCATGAATAAAGCAGCAATGAACAAGTGTTTCTATAATAGGATGTACTGTCCTTACACTTTCAAAGGCATGCATACCTTGAGAGAAAGAAGCTGAGAGAAGGATTAGAGGCACATACATTTTTAAAAGTAGTCTTCCCTGAATTGGGCCCAAGATTTGAAGGTTGAATGGTAATGTGTCCTTGCATTATGTCTCAACTGAAACTTTAGTTCAGTTGACCAAAACTGCTTTTACTATGTATACATCAAGGAAAAAATTCGTAAACTATTCACTTCTAGCAATGCAGTGATTGCCTAGACCAGGACAAGAGTCTGTCTGTGTGAATTATTCTATTCTTATTCTTCCTTTGGCCTTTTGTCAATTACTCCACAACAGCAAATGCACCTTAGGAGATCCAGTGCTGCCCTTGCATTTAGGTGTCCCTACTCAGAGGCAGCAGTTTCTTCTATAATGTCTATAGAGAACAGTTACCACAAAGCTCCTGGGGAATGCTGGCCTTCTGCTCAGAGAATTTAATTCTAAGAAAGTTATGAACTCTGAAGACTTGAGACATGGGTGAGCAGCTTTTGCATGGTAGATGCTGTAGCTTTAATCTCTCCAGGACATTGGGTTATTTCTCCATTCAAGAAGGCAGGGCTATTATACGTCAACTTCATTTGATACAGGTGAACATTTGTTCATGTCTCAGCAAATAACCACACAAATGGTTAGAAAGTTTCTGAATCCCCAAGGTGTGATACTAAACCCAGAATATCCATTTATTTTACCCTTAACAGCAAATTCATCACTAGCTAAGTTTATGTCCCTGCCTCCATTATTCTATACCATTAGTATCCATATCCAGACATTTAAAAAAAAAAAGATTTCTATGTGACTATGTTAGAAAAATTCCTTGTGGGGCCTGTTGGGACGAATTATAGATCTAGAATAAAATGCAAAGAATAGGAATATAACTTGAGAAGGATCAGCAGCATCTTGCAAAACAAAAACCTCAGGGAAAGCCTTCATCATTTCCTTGTGCAGACTCAATAAATATCTTTAGTTAAGTATTTTGGACAGATAATATATAAAGACAAAAGGTTGAAAAGGGATGTGTAGTCACCTTTGAGAAGCATAAGATATTAGGTAGTTCTGAGAACCTGCTCAAGATTGATATCACTAGTTAATTTTAGTAGTAAGTTATAATAGTCTTGGAAAAGTACCAATCACAATCCTTGGGCCTGTAAATATTAACTAAAATGTTCAGAGTTTTTCAGATATTATTAAGAATCTTGATAGGGAAATATTATCTTGTATTTTTAATTGAGCTAAATGTCACCATAAATGTCCTTATGATCTCTTAAAAGTAAGGCAAGGGACATTATATACTTGTAAGAGTATTGTCAGTGTGAACACTGATTCAGGGGTTACAGCAAAGTTACCTGTCAAGTAATGGTAGACTCGTCAGCCACTCAGTGCATCCAGTCCAAAAGCCTGGGAAAGTGTAAGGGTTCTGTCATCAACACCTAAGTTTCAGGTCCGTGAAAATTTCTGGCTCGGGCCTGCAGGACATGGAAAGCAATCCTTTTCCCTTTTTGTGTTCTTTGACAATTTTATATGTACACATAGTAAATTTTGGTCTTCTTTACCCCTGTTACTCTCTTTGATGCCCTCCTTCTCCCACTAAATAATTTCTTCTTCCTAGAGTCCCCTCCTACTTTTTTATATCTTTTTTAAAAAACTGACTTATATTAATTAGTTTTACTTTCATGAACATGGGTGTGGGTTATTTATTTGCATTCAGGAAGGTTATCAGTTGTTATACCACTGATTCCCCCTTCCTAAGCAGCCATTAATTACCAACTGCTTCTTAGAGGGGATTGAGAGCTAACACACCCATCCCCAAAATCCATGATGAAAATTGATGGACAACATTTCTGAATAACTTGTATGTAATCACATCTGCTATGAGTTTATAAATATAAAAGCCATGGCATATTCAGAAGGCATCATTTCCAGCACAGCTCCCCAATCTCTGGCTCCCATATTCTTTCTGTCCTCTCTTTTGAAATGTTTCCTGAGCCTGGATGGGTGATATATATGTTCAACCTAGGTCAAATACTCAATACTCACTTATTCTCAGAATATTGACCAGTTACAAGTCTGCAGTAACTGCCCTATGGTGCATGAAGAAGCTTCCCCAAAGAAGGCTAAATTCAGCATTAATTTATGACTATAAATGCATGTATTTAAGACAGGTGAGATGGTTCAGTGTGTAAAGGCATTTGTCCCAAAGCCAAACAACTGGAGTTTGAATCTCTGGACCCACATAGTGAAAGGAGAGAGCTGACTCCCACAAGTTATCTTCTTACATCCTCATATGCAGCTCAATATGAGTACACACACACACACACACACACACACACACACACACACACACACACATACTGTAAAAGTAAATAAATAAACATAAAATTGAAAAGAGTATTAAGAAGGCAGTTGACAGTACTTCTATTTAGTAAAATAACAGTAGTAGATTTCTCATAGGGTCTATGTCCTCTCCAGTTGCAGGCATTTGCTCTGCAGGTCATTATTGTAGCTCACAGTCAAAGCTGGGTGAGCCACTGATAACTTTTCTCTTACAGCAGCTTGCACAACACCCTTCAGCACCATGAAAACTAGACAGCAAAGAGGAATGTTCTGGCTCAGTCCCAGCTTCATTCCTCTTCATCCTGCAACTAAGCTGTGTGGCATCTTCATCAATAATGACTTCCCATCTAGTTCTTATGGACAACAATAAGCAATGGCAATAACCCACATTACTTGAAAGGACTCTTGGGCCACACTGACAAACAACATGTATGGAGATATCCCACTCCTGGCAATGGAATTTACCTATGGCTTCTAGAAGGAGCATTATACATGATGCTGTTCTGGTCACCATGTTAGTGAGGCTTTGTTACAGTCATCTTAAGAAATTAATACATAATTCTACCCAGCTGTCATGCAGAGTTTCCTTTTTCCTTTTTTTCTTTATTCTTCTCTCATACGTTATATTCCAATTACAGTCTTTCCCCCCTCTTCTCCTACCAGTCCCTAATCCCACCTCTCCTCTCCCTCCTCTCCCTCAGATCCACTCCTTCTCCCTCCATTTCCCTTCAGAAGAGGCCATCCACCAAACATGACATGACAAGTTACAATAAGACTAGACTCATTCCCTTATATCATGGCTGGAGGAGGCCTTTTAAATTTTCATCAACACTAGTGATTTTCTGATGCAACCCACATTTTCTGATAGTTGTTATTCAATTTTCCCAGGTTTATAAGTGTAGATTCTTGCAGATCACACCCGTATGATTTCTGTCTTCTTTCTCTCCATTTTCTCCCATTATTCGTTCTTGTAGGGAGTAGTTCTAGAGACAAGTACATAAATTACTACTGCTCTCTATCTGTAACCATGTGCTACTCATTTAACAGATGTTGCTAGTCTAGGTACAGATCCATGTATACGACAATATGTCATCAGGAACTGTTTTATCGCTATGTTCACTAAGCAGAATAATAGTAGTGAGTTTCCCCCCAAGAGTCTCTGGCCTAACTAGTAACAGGTTCTTGGCTTAAGTGACATTGTCAGATGTGGGTTCTGTCCCATGTAGTGGGTCTGAAATCCAACTTTTGAAAGTGGTTGATTACTCCCATAGCTTCATGTCCCTGTTTCCCCAGTCCAAAATACCAAGGTCTTCCACATTCTTGCAGAAACAACATAGGCATGTTCTTCACAGCAACAGACCCATTCCCAGTGCCAACTTCTGTATTAGTTACTTTCTGTTGTTGTGATAAAATATTGTGGCCAAGGCAACTTACAGAAGGAAGACAGTGTTGGGGTTTACAGCTTACATCCTGGTTAGGAGATACAGCAGTCAGTGCACTCATGGCGGCAGGAAGCCGAGAGTTCACTTCTTCAAAAACAAGCTTGAAGCAGAGAGAGCAAACTGGAATCAGTATAAGAATTTACACTCTCAAAGCCCAAACACAGTGACTTACTTCCTTCAGCAAGGCCATACCTGTTAGACTTCCCTAAACAATATCACCAATGGGGCCCAAGTGTTCAAGTATTTGAGCCTATAAGAGTCACTCAAACCACCACAACAACGGAGCAAGAAACTAAATAACCCAATTTAAAGATGAGCTACAGATATGATCAGAAGGTTCTAAAAAGAAGAAATAAAAGTGTTTGAGAAATACCTTAAAAACTCTCCAATATCCTTAGCAATTAGAGAAATGCAAATTAAAACTATTTTGAGATTTCATCTTACCCCAGTTAAGATCAAGAAAACAATTGACCACAAATATCAGCAAGGATGCAAGGAAAAGAGAACCTTTATTCACTGTTGGTGGGATTGAAACCTGACATAGCCACTATGGAAATCAGTGTGGATGATTCTCCAAAAGCTAATTGTATACGTATCACATCACCCAGGTATACTACTCGTTGATATATGCCCAACGGATGTGATATCCCTTTTCACAGGTACTTGCTAATCCTTGCTCATTACTGCCTAATTCAAAAATAGCTGGGAAATGGAAGCAATCTAATGCTCTTCAAGTGATGAATGGATATGAAAATGTGGTACACATTCACAATGGGATTCTATTCACCTTTAAAGAAAAATAAAACAATGAAATGCTTTGTGAGATAACCCAGGTCTAGACAGACAAACTGTGTGTTTGCTCTTATTTATGGATCCTAGCTCCAAGTCTTTAGATACGAGGATATAACCCAGAATAGCTGCAGAAACCAAGAAAGTAAAAATGGATCATGTTGGGGGGGGGTTGGATTTCTAGCAGGGAGTAGTAGGACACAGGTTCTATTATAAGGGAAATGGGAAAAAATGGTGTAGGGGGAGGGGGATGGCAGAGAGAAAGAGATACAGAGAGATGAGGATAATGTTTAGAACATAGAAGGAACTCAAATTACTGGCAAATAAATCAACCCAAGTTAAAGTGGGACACAGATCTAATCAGATGCAGATGGAAGGGAACTATTGGGACACAAGAAAGGAAGTGGATACCCAGTCCAAGCCTGCTCTAAAAACATTCCTCAAAGAATTAAGAGTGGCACCCAAATGATGAATGTGCTTAACAGCAGCATGGCATGCCCAATCAAAGCTTGCCACAACCCAGTATCACAGAGCTTCCCTTGTTTCCCATGGTGAGAAATCACACTTTAACCACTGGAGAATGAACCTCGAACATGGGACAGTCAGGACTGCCTTCATGTGCACAGTGGAAAGTGGATAAGAGGAAATCACATGCGGAGTGGCATACACTCACTTAGTGAAGACTCCTTTGAAATGAAGACCCCGCAGATCATCACCACACTTGGATGCTTCTCTTACTGCCCTGCCTACCGCTGCCTATGCAGTATGCTAAATTAACGTTCCTTCGTACTATGGACTACAAGGTGAATTCTTTGACCAACACACCAGATCCTCTACAACACTGGTGACACATGTAGAAAATGGTAGTTATATTTTTTTCTCTTCCATGTCTTCCAGTTTGGGACCCCTGAAGTCACGTTGTGAAGTGTTGGAGATACCTGAATGCTTCACAATCTGATGCCCCTCATGTGGCAAAAGACCTCCTGCCCTTGATCACACCACTATCATGAGCACCTATCTTCTCTGGGAACATTCTCTACATTAGGTTCTTTAAAGGACCCCATGAAGGCTCAGGGACATGGGTTTTGGCATTTTTACTTTCCTGTAAAATCCACATCCTTCCCTGTTCTCCCAGAAAATTCCTGCAGCCCTCAGGTACCACTGACACTCTACCATTCCTTTCAGTGAAAAGGATCTTTTATCAGTAACTGGTGATATTTGACCAAAGCAACCTGTAGCATGAATCTTAAAAGTTCTTATTTAATAAAATCAAACCTGAGCCGGGTGTTGGGGTGAGCACTGGAAGGTCAGAGAGACAGAATAAGCCACAGCTACCTCATCTCGCCGGATCCTCAGCTGGTCTTGTTTCCTCAGACTGGAGGCCTCTGAGTCCTAATCCAGAATGGGTCTCAGCTGAACTGCTGCTAGAAGCCTGAAAGCTTAACCAGCCCAAATGCTTCTCCAGGCTAAATGCCTCTCCAGGGCAAATGCCTCTCCAGGGCAA
>CABHPP010143351.1:18228-40138 GCA_902168425.1 Peromyscus attwateri
TTTAATATTGTGGCTGTTCTGTCTCTGACCCCAGATAAGTTTATTAAGGTACACAATATTTTGGGGAATTCAATACCACCACAGCAACTCTTTATTGGGACCTGAATTTGAGGCTTGGGGAAGGGTGGATCTACAAGCTAGTCTATTACATCACACGGCCTGTTTTATTTCTTTCTGCACACTCTATGTTCCAGATGAGCACCAAGGAACAGCAGCTGCTGGACAGATCTGCCAGTGGCATCAGATGGTTGATTCTTCCCCTTTCTTTTGGCCCTGAACCAATGAGTTCGACAACAGGGAGGGGACCTCTTTAAACAATTGCACCTTGAGTTCCCCGGAGACATACCATCCAGAATTTCTTTCAAGAAACAAGCCACATTTTGGGAAAGTTGCAACTCCAGTCCCTGGCAGACAGCTGGGACTGAGTTGTTCTTCATGGATGCCTCATTCAGATTAGTCACCAGTCTTCCCCTCTCAGTATTGGAACTGACCAGCCAATTTCATCCTTAATACACCATTGAAGTCTATTCTAAAGAACTAATGTAAATTTGATCTTCAGACACTAAAAACAAAAGTGTCTTATTGTGTTCCTCATAATTCATCAAATCTCTCCCCATAGGAGAAATAGGCCTCATGTATAGCTCTGTATCTGATTGTTTTCCTACTATCACATACAGAATCACTTCTTTTTATTATCTTCAGGTAACACAGAGTGGCATGCATCCTTGATGAGTGGAAACTGTATTGCGAGCATGGAGATACCCTGATATAACAGACACCCAGACCTTAGCACAACTGACGTCATGACAGAAGTACCATTCAGGCCTTGGAACAAAGCATTTAGGCACCCACACTTGCAAAAATGAGAACAAGGACTATCATCAAAGTCCATAGTTCTGGGAAAGTCAATAACTATACCAACCTTGCTTTTTAGCTTTTATAGTTATGTTTCCAGCTAATTGTTCTTGCTAACTGAGATGTGTCAAACTAGGATGTTGTTTTTTGTGTTTAAAAGCTCACCCCAAAATCGTCTTGAGACTGTACTCACATCCTGAAAATCCAGTGCAGTTGACATTTGCCTAATAAAGATTTTCTATTGATTGAACCTGTGTCCAGGTGATCTTCTCTAGTAGATACTGCACAACACTGAAAACAGATGAAAGAGTAGAGAGGGCGTTGTAGTCTGAGATGAGCACACATGGGATGAGATTGTTTACAAATCATTGCTGAAGTTGCATGGCACTTTTATGCTGAATAAGATGTGCTATGGAGGCTGAGATGGCTGCTTCATAAGACTTGCTAACACAGGGAAGAAATTACAAGAGAAAGGAGACATACAATAGGGCCCTTCTTTAACCTCCAGTTTGGGGGGTAAATTCTGACCTCTGTTCTTACCGCTGGGGTGAAGGGAGAAAACGTAAGGAGAAGAGAATCCAGATTTGTGCCAAAGAGCTTTCCCTGGGGGCCCACGGTTTGGAAACCACAGTAAGAATCAGAAAGTGGGGAGACAGAGCACAGCAGAAGTGATAAAAGATACCCTGCAGGTCCGCCTTTAACAGAGAAAGGAAATTCAGGTTGAGCATAGGTAGAATAGTTTATTTGACTGTCAGTGGTGCCCTGTTTAGACTGTAGACATTTATATTTATACCCCCTCAAACACAGAAGTTTTTTCAGTCTTTTAACAGAAACCCAGATATTTTGGTCACTGTTCTACTGCTATAAAGAGACACCATGATCAAGGCAACGGTTAAAACATAAAGTATTTCATTACGGGCTTGCTGACACTTTCAGAAGTCCATGATCACCATGCAGGGGAGCATGGTGGCAGGTAGGCAAGATGCTGGAGGAGTAACTCAGAGCTACATCCTGATCCACAGCCAGCAGGCAGGACAGGAGACTGGCTGGATGTGGCCTTTTGAAACCTCAAAGCCCAGCACTGTCACACACACCCTCCCAGTCCACACCTACTTCAAGAAGGCCATATCTCCTAATCCTTTGCAAACAGTTCCACTCTCTGTTGACTATTTAGATCTGAGAGTGTAAGGGGGGCACTCACACTCAAATCACAACACCAGACTTCTATAAAAAAATCTATGAGTCTAAAGGGGCTAAAATTCTGCCAATATTTTACTCCTTACAACCTGGGTCAGGTAGATCACTCCTATACCATCAGGTGGTTGCAAGATACCTGTGAAATGGTCCTGCAGATGAAATAACTCACTTGTCCTCTTGGTAGCAGATGCCACAGAACAACAGAGATGCTGAACAGTGAACATTCTTCAGAGAGGAAGAAAATGTTCTCAGCATTTTCAAGGAAATCCACACAGCCCTAGATCCTAACCTATCCCAGCACATGACCCAACTGGTAAATGAAATTTAAAATAGCCAAGAGATTCCTCATAGGTGAGTCCCTAAGACCAACACCTAATTAGCTTTGACTGGCCTTAATAATAACGAAGTTAATTTTTGCCATATCTATGTTCTTAATCACCCAGAGGAAAATATAACCAAAGAGTAAAATAATCAGTTCTACTACAAAATAATGTTTGTCAGCCTCCAATGAATACTCTCATCTTGAATAGGTTCAGCTAGGGAACCAGGTGCTTTTAAAGACTAACAAGGCAACATTATCCAGTTAACTGACAATCCAGTTTTAAAAAGACCACCACAGCATCACTAGGCAGATAGTCTATACATTAACTGGCCGTATCTAAACATGGTACTTATTTTTGATTCATGTGTGCTGCCTCCAAACCCCCAATTTTTTACCCTCATTGTAGAACAGGCTCCTGCCTTCCAGCTGCCTTCCCTAACAGATCGAACTTTCCTAGGGCTCTGCCTGCTGCTCTGTTTTTTGGGTTTTGGTTGGTTTGTTTGTTTGTCTTGTTGTTGTTGTTGTTGTTAGTTTGTTTCTTTTTACTGTTGCTCAAAGACTATCCCTGAAACCCACAAACCTGTAAGTATGCTGTCCTAAACACTTGCGAAAATAATAACATACAATAAGATAAATTCACCTAGAGTGCTGTGCTTTTCAAAAGGAAGTAATAATTTGACTGTTAGTTATGCATATCATATTAAACAACTGAGCAGCTATGTAAAGACAAGGCAGGATAGTGCAGTTAGATGTTGGAGATACAGAAAGTGTTTGTGGGTGGGGGAATCAGGCTCTGGGTATTTTGGAGACAGAATGTCCACTCTGAAAGGACCTTGGATAAGGATGCTAACATTCTCATCGTTCTTCTTTCTGAATTACTGAATGTGAAAGACAAACTAAATGGGAATCATCTGCTCTGGGAAGGACATGAGTGACATTCATAGCTTCCTTCCCCAACACCTTATCACCCACCTCCTTCAGACAATGTTCTCTCTCTTAAGTTCCTGTTCATGGACTTAACTGTGACCTGAGAAAATGTAAAAATGTGGGTAACTGGCATTTCTGACTGCTCCTCCTTCAGAGACAGTTGTAGTCACAGTTCAGCACCTATACAGCAGATGTTACACATCTGGATTCAGAGCGCAGAATGACCAAGGGTGTTTCAGTGTGCTGTCTACCTACCACCATGTGATTTGGACCAAGACATTCTTTTTCCACATTCCACCAACATAAGAAAGGCTCACACTTCAGCCACACACTTTTGCTCTTCATCAGTAATTCCAGAGTGGTGGCCAGTCAACCTTGTACATGGGATTGAAAGTGATATGTTAGCTAAGTTTTCTGAAAGTAGTATTAACTGCCCTGGACTTCAATTACTTTACAAGAAAACTATGGTGTTAGTTGGGTTTCTCCTTAGTTCCACTTCTCAAAAACTGTGAAATGGCTCCATCGTGTGGTTGAAATATTCATTTTGTTCACAGGAAACCAACAGCATCAATACAGCGCACCAGACACAGTCTATGTCATTCATTGATTCATTAAACAAATACTTGTTATGTTCAGTATATGCCGGCCAGTATTTTCTCTACTGCAGGTTCTGCAACAAAAATGTATAGTTCCCTGAATCTACAGCCATCATTCAAATTTTCTAAGGCTAACTGATTCTTTGAAACATCAGAATAAATATAAAGCTGAGATCAGAGACACAGGTCTGAAGTTCTGGCTGTTCACAAAGCTGAGACAGGGGGATTGCAAGACTAGGGATTGTATGGGTCCATTGATAAGAACTTGTCTTAAAATTAAAAAATGAAAAGGTAGCTAGGTAGTAGTTTGGTGTTAGAAAATTTCTCTACCATGTGTGAGGCCCTAGATTTTGTTACGCAGTACCAAAAATAAATAAATAAATGATAGATAAATAAATAAATAAAGTAAGTAAGTAAGTAAGTAAGTTAAAACTTCAATTGTTTTTAGTGCAAATATTATAAAATGATGATTAAGTTTTAGCTGTGTCATAGCTGTATAAGAATACTTCATTTCTCTCTAGATTTTCTCAAATAAGTGATCCTTAGCTCTCACAATATATTAAAACTCTAGGGACATTTTCTCAAGAAGAAAAAAGAGCTTAAGATAATGCGTGATAAAGGACCTCAGACCAAAGAGGATGAGATGCAGCCACACTGTGTACCATCCACAGCCTCTATCTGTCTTATACAGGAGAAGAACTGATCCTATGTCTGTTGTATTAGGTGATGTCTAAGATCCTTTCCAACTGTAACAAACTTTGGACCTGATGATCAGAAAAGATTGACAGTTTATAAAATGTTAATGCTGTAGTCTTTGAAAAAAAGATTCAGTACTTCCTCAGATTTTCATCTTGAACTGTCAGAAGGCACGAAACCCTCTACCCAGTGACACAAGGGCCCAGAACACAGGGTTCAATAGTTAAGAACACATAATGCTTTTTGTGGAGGATTCTAATTTACTTTCTAAAATCATCCTTGGCTCACAACAGCCTATGGATCTAATGCCCTCTTGTGGACTCTGTGGGCACTACATTTATTTTTTCACCACAACAATCCCCATAGCCATGTAATTGAAAATAAAATAATTGTTTACAAAATGTGACTCAATATTAACCGCACCCAAGAAGATACAATGAATAAATAATCCCAGACTATCAAATCAAAAGAGGGGAAACACACATACACACACACACACACACACACACACACACACACACCACAACAAAATAAAAGGAATAAAAAAATACTACTCATTGATATATCTCTCAGCATCAATGGCCTCAATCCCCCCAATAAAAAGACACAGACAACAAAATGGATGTGAAAATTGGATTCATCGTTTTGCTGCATCCAAGAAACACACCTTAATATCAAGGATAGTCATCAGCTCGGGATAAAAGGAATGAGAAAGATATTCCAAGCAAATGAACCTCAGAATCAAGCTGGTGTAGCCATTTTAATACCTGACAAAATACACTTCAAATCAAAACTAATCAGAAGAGATGGGAAGGACACTACATATTCATCAAAGGAAAAATCTCCAAGAGCCCATTTTAATTCTTAACACCTCTGTACCAAATACAAGGGTACCCAAGTTAATAAAAGAAACACTACTACAGCTTAAATCACATATTCACCCTCACACAATAATAGAGGAAGACTTCAATATCCAGCTCTTGCCAATATCCAGGTTGTTCAGACAAAAATGAAACAGAGAAATGTTAGATCTAACTGACATTAAAATCATATGGACCTAATAGATATTTAGAGAACATTTCACCCCCACAAAAAAGAATATACCTTCTTCTCATGGATCTTACACCAAAATTGACCACATACTTAGACACAAAATAAGTCTCAACAAACAAGAAATTTGAAACAATCCTCCTGCATTCTATTAGACCACCATGGATTAAAACTGGATATCAGCAATAATAGAAACAACAGAAGTTCTACAAAGTCATGGAAACTGAACAACTAGCGACTGAACGAACAGAAACTAGAGAGAAATTAAAGACTTTCTAGAAGTGAATTAAAATGAATACACAGCATGCCAAAACTTATGGGAAGGCATTTCTAAGAGGCACGTTCACAGCATTAAATGCCTGAAAAAAAAAACCCAACAACAAAATCAAGCCTTTATCCTATTATTTTTTATTTTTATTTCATTTTACTTATATATTTTTATTTCTTCTCTCTTTTTACCCCGCAAGACCTTTGTGTATATATTACGGCTTCCAGTGTAGTGTTTTCATGGGATTCCTGAGTGTGCCAGTAAGTGGGTCTCTGATTCTTGTGCCTTCCCTTGGCATGTGTTTTTGTTTTGTTTTTCCTATTCTGATGTGTTAGTTTTCGGTATAGTATAGAATAGGATAGTATATTCTTACCCCCTAGGAGCCCATTTTCTAATAAGACAGAGAAAGGGGGTAGATGTGGATGGGAGGGGTGGTGGGTGGGGAGGAACTGGGAGAAAGAGAGGGAGGTGAGACCACAATCAGAATAGATTATGTAAGGGAAAATGTTTTCAATAAAAGGGAAAAATTGAAATGTGATGAAAGCATATGGGAACACTTATTCATTGCTAGTGGGTAGTGCAGACTGGTACAGCCACTGTGGAATCAGGGTTGAGATTCCTTAAGAACACAAGAGATCTACCACAAGATCTATCTAATCCCACTTTGGGGCATAACTCTACATCCACATCAAGGACTCTACATCTTACTGCAGACATATTTGCTCTTCCATGTTTGCTGTTGTTCTACCCATAAATATATATAAGTTGGAAACAACCTCTATGTCTGTCCATAAACTGGTGAATGGATAATGAAAATATCCACACAGCTAGTTGAATGGAACTAGAAACAATCATCCTGAGTGAGGTAACTCAGGCCCCAAAATAATATCGCATGTTCTCTCTTATATGTGCATTATCTTTTAAGTTTAGATATATATGTTAACTTTCAAATATCTACAGGGCTTATATAGCTCATAAGGGATCAGGAATGGGGGGGGAAGCAGGGTAAAAGAGGTAATATGGAGAGGGAGAAGTAACAATAAAGGCCTTTTGAAGAGGCACATAGAAACTTGCTAATTTAGAATCTTCCTAAATCTATACAAAATTATTTGAAATGGAGTTAGCATATAATGGGTAAGAGAATGTCTCAACTAAACACCATACGCTACCTTGTAAAACCCCAAGAACCAGGAATGGGCTATATCTTTTTGATGTTTTAGCCAAAGGCTTCCCACAGACTTCCCAAAACATTACAGCCTATTGGCAATGCCATTGGTTACCCTGTATAACTGTATAATAAGGCAGTACTGCTGAAAAAACCACTTACTTATGTCACCAAGCATAGAGAAATTGAGTTGGTGCCAAACTAGAATTTTTACCCCTGCTGACTAGCATTAATAATATGGGAAGGTACTATAACTCACTGCAAGAGGAGAAGAGTAATCATCAATCTCACACACTTAGGAATCCTGAGAGTTACAACAGTGACCTGCCCACAGGATATATTGGTGCAATAGTGGCAGAAAGGTCATGGGTGTAACCAACTATCTTTTAAAAATTGGGCTTAAGGCCCACTTCATAAGATGAAACTCACACCTAACACTGTTAATGAGGCTAAGACTCTGAGACTAGAGAGATCATGGGGCCCTAGGTGCAAGTCTATCACTATTGTTCTGCTAAAGAAACAGCAATAAAATGACTGATAATCACATATTTCTATACCCATGGGTCAGTGCATTCTCAACCCTTATCAGCAAAGATTTTTCTCGAACTAAATGATATTTAACACAGAGACCCATAACTCACCAATGAGTAGACAGTGAAAGACCTTGGGGCTTTTATCCCTAAATGACTTAATCAAGGCTCAACGATCTATGTGGGAGAGGGGACAGAAAAATTATAAGAGGCCGAGGTGGCCCATGACTCCAAGGAAACAGCATTTTCCTGATACAGCAGGGCTGATGCACTAATGAACTCACAGAGATTGCCACGGAAAACGAACAAAAGCCTGGTACAGATTCGAGTCAGACAAAACTTCCAGCACAGAGAAGAGAAAGCAGGCACAAAGTTCCATCCCTAACCAAAAAGCTATTTGTGGTTAGTACCTACTGGGAGAGAGAAAACTGGTTTTCTCCAATGGTGTGGCACAGGGCATATCAACAACACTACAAGGCATGCCGCGTACTCAAGAGAAGTTTATCAACACAGAGTGGACTCCATAGTGTTTCCCCCTTCCTCTCCCATTGTTCCACACTAGCATCACAGAACTACTGAGGTAGCAGACAGTTTTATCTATATATTTATTATTATATGAGTTTAAAAATAAGTATAGATTATGCCAATTGATTTGAGTCCTTTGCCACTCAAAACAAGTGCCTTGACTGAAATAGAATCTCAGAAGAGCAGAAGTATGTTGTATGTTGCATCAACCATTTATATCCGTTATTATAGGTGGGAAGAGTTTTTTTCTTAAGATTTTGGGCCAAGAAAGTACGTTTAATTTGAACAATTAAATTGTAGACTTTGTCTTCTTACACAGAATCATCTCATCTTTCCTAATCTAGAAACAACATTGCAGAAACTTTCTCCTCTGCCTTCAAATGCCTCTCTTCAAATATTGAGCTCCTCAGCTTACTCCTCAAAGTGATTCAAGCATAGGAAGACTCTTATAAACTGAACCAAGTTTAGCTTCAGAAATGATTCATTTGAAACATAGATTCTATTTTTACAAGGAAGGTGCTTTGCAACATTTAATCCAGTTTGGGACATTGGGGAGGCATTGGTGAGTCTTCTCTCTCGGCTTCTTCCTGAGACTCATCCCATTCCATTATAACAGACTTTGGTTTCATAGATTCTAACATTAAAACTTCAGTTTTTAAGATGTACAGTTTCTACTTTTCATTTATTTTCTTTCAGCTGACATTACTCATCTTTAATTTGTGTTGTTTTCAAAGATGAATTTTGGTTAAAGTATTAAACTAGCTTCTTGGAACCCAGGAGGACATTATTCATAGATATTCAGATGATGGACTGGTTCCTGAACTAGCATAATTAAATTCAGAGACTAAGTAAAAAGGAAAAAGAGAACAATCCTCACACAAAGAATTGGGTCTGCAGTAGGAATAACAAAATCATGCCCTCAGGTCCAGGGAAGCAAGATAGTGCGGAAAGAGTTGTACAGAGAAACACTGAAAAGGCAAGCCAGGATGGGAGTGAGAAATCACATCCCTGGGGTGTCTAAGATGCTTGCCAGACAGAATAGGAATTTTACTTTGAAAGCTTTTCCAAATATCTCCTTCTTCAGGTTTTAAAAGAGAAAAAGTCACTGTCATCAGGAGACACGTTATGTACAGGCAACAGTTGCTTCCTAGTAACCAGTTTAAGAAACCTGAGCAAAGTCAGAAACAAAACAATTACTCTAAATTGTGAATATAATTTTACTGATTTTTACCCCTCTCTGTTGTCACCATCCCTCCTCTGTAACTCTATGAATACATCATAAAACTTCATTAAATGAATGATCAGAGCATTAAATGAATACAAAGACTATTAAACTTAGAACAAGTTTCCTGTTAGACTTCTCAAACTTCAAGAAAAAATGCTCTGAGCCTGACATTTTTTGAAACAAAAGCCATAGAAAGGAACTGAAAAACTGGTCATGGATCACTGGAAACAAATACTTTTGTGCAGTAAACTGTAACCTACCATATATCCATAGTTTAAGATCATAAAATCTGAATAGGAAAGGAACCTGAAAGCCCCTGGCCTACTGATGGGTTGTTGCATATATTTTTAAAAAGTATGGAAGCTTGAAAGAATCCAGACTTCAGCTCAGATGCATGTAGCCTTACCCCAGATTTAAGAATCACCAACCCATCCAGAGATTTCCAAATGAACAAACCAAGACATGTCAGAGATTATAAATGACAATTATTTGGTTAAGGCTTATGAGGGAGATTATTTTGATAAGTTTATGCTTATCATTTCATTAGTGCACTAAAAGTTGCATCACTAGAAGAAGATAGTAGAGCAGATGGAAAGGTGGCAGGACATGGGAATAGTAACAGCAGTCAAATCTAGCATAATTTCATTTTTCTCACATGCAAAATCGATTTAGAGAACTGAGAAAACAGCAATGAATGTGGAGAGCCATTTAAGCCACCCTAGGATGCTCTGGAGCAAAACTGTCACAGTACAAATATCGGACAGATATTGGTCAAAGCTGCTTTCCAAGACAGGGTTATGAAAGGCTTACAGAACACGCTAGCGTACAGTCTTGGCAGGAGGTGACTGCTTCTTCAATACCTAGTCTGCGTCATACATTCTAGTCGTTCAGACCAAGGAACTGCACCACTAGTTAAATAGAACTGTGAACCACAGATGACATCCTAACAGGAACTGAAGGCATATTTATTGAATATGGGGACAACTCCATGATTATGCATCGTAGTATTCAGAGAGGAGATCAGGACATTGATAAAATGATAAAGAACCTAGAAGCTCCTAGGAACTAGCGCTCAGGATATAAACCAATTGTTTAAACACATGCCGCATATTCAGCCTTAGCCTGTTGCAATTTTAGGTGTTACCTTGAATCATATCTTATTTCTTTTGTAAAAAAACGTTTATTTTATGAATAAACATATTTTATGTTTGCCTGAACGTATATATGTTCATGACATGTGTTCTATGCCAGAAGAGGGCACAAGAGAGCATCAGATGCCATGAAACTGGAGTTACATACGGCTGTGAGCCACCATTTGGTGCTGGGAATTGAACCCAGACTCCCCTGGAAGAGCAGTCAGTGCTTTTAACCACTGATCCATCTCTACAGCGCCTATCTTCTTACTTTCTTGACTTTAGCATCTGTGGCTTTTTTTGCCTTTCTCCCAGGCATTACTGCCTTCCTGTTTGCCAGTTAGCTTGTTTGGAACTATCCATAGGATATCAGGTCAGACTTTTCCAGCCTAACTTTCTGTAACAAAGATGAGTTTCTTTAGAAGTGGGTGCTCTTTATTTCTTTTACTTACTAACAGTGCCATTGGTGATTACTTCAACAATGCTTGTATTCCCCATCAGATTTTTGGATCTTTGTTCTCACAACTAAAACCATGCGTCTGCCTATAGGTTACATCTCAAATATGTGCATGGAATTAAGAATAGACAATAACTATTTGCTACCTGAATGGAGATGTGCACAGTATTATTTCAACAAATGACAGCATGCCTTGAAACAGATAGGAGAACTAATGATTAGAGAAAATTAGGATTTTAATAAAAATTATCTGAGCTAATGCACATGAGAAAAATAATGTCCAGCAGGATTTTCTGAGTATAACATCAGTGGTATTTCTGTTATATGAAATGCTTCTTCTTATAGAATCATATTATCACTTAAACTTTTAGCATTAGTGAACATTAGCAATCTATTCATTGACAATTATTTTTGGCCAAAATTTTCAGGACGATGCCAATATTGAAGAAGGCTGGTTTGTAACTCAGCAAAATGAAGGTGTTTATAGACCATGGGGGCTCATGCTGTATTTAAGTAAAAAGGGGACAGGAAGAATGTGTACTGGATTTGGAATTCTATTTGAAGTAATTTTGGGGGAAGCCTGAAGGAAGTAGGTGTATCAGCAGGAAGGTTGGTGTGTGCTAGTGCATTTTGAAAAGTCTCATACACTCAGAGAGTAGACTATATGATGATAAGCCACTCGGTGAAAAAAACAACAGCCAGTCCCTTAGGACAGAAAAGAAAATGGTTTTTTGTTTAGTAGGCATCACAGTGACTTTTTCCCTCTTTTTTTAACTACTGTTTCAAAAAACGATGAAGTAGCCTAGTTTTTACTTACTTTACCATAGTCTCAGTGTAATATTCTCTGGTAGTATTCTGTAAAATTGTTGAGATTTTGTTATAGAGTAATATGATCAGCTGTGGGTGTGCAAGTGCTAGGTCTTTTTCTAAATGTCAGAAGCTGTTTTTCCCCCAGCAAGTACTTTAAACAGAAATGAAGAAAGAAAGAAAGCAAAAAAGGAGGAAGGGGGAAGGGAGGGAGGGAGGGAGGGAAGGAGAAAGGAAGGAAGGGAGGGAGAAAGGCAGGGAGGAAGGAAGGAAGATTCAGGAAAATTGGAGGTATGGGAAAATATTAAAGGATAAAATTATACATTTGACATTAGTATTTTCAAATGAGTGTCCCTTCCCTGAAGAAAAAGGTTGTAGGGTAGATGTCATGCAGGTACTAACTATCAGATGCGATTCACCTCTAAGGGAGGAAAAAGAAGACAGGGAAGGATATGGTGAATGCTCAAATTATTGCTATCACTGTCATCATAACCTTTTCAGCTGGGATTCTAAACTTGCTCATGGGAAAATGTCACTATTTACTAAGATATCTAAGACATAGCTATTTAGGAAAATGAATTTGTCACTCTCATTTACAATACTACTATAAAAACATTGTCATGTGTCAGTGACATAAAGAACTTGTATAAACCAAAGAGGATGACCTAGCTCAAGGTGATGTGATCATCCCAAGCAATCTGTTTTCAGTAATTAATGAGCAAGGACATATCAATATGTCATCCTCCCAACCCTACTCAAGACATCTCTGAACTATCACTTACTAATGCTGACTTCACTTCTCTTCCACAGGAGTCAATGTTGACAACATCTCCCATGGACATTTACCCAGGCATCCCTGTATCAGAGAAGGCTTCCAGTGAAGCTAGACTGAAATAATTGATGACAGAGATACCCAGAGAATAGACATGGGTATGAGATCAGAGAACTGGATATATTCCAACTCAGCTGCAAAACATGGCCATGGGCCAACAGAGGACAAGTCCCTGACACACTGAAGCAGTACAATTATTTAACTGTTATAACTGTCCCAGTGGTGAGCTGGCATATTGTATTAGAGGGAGGAAACTTCATTGATGTCTATGAATAGGGAAGATGTTGTAGGATTCTGTCCAGTAGGAAGCTTAGAGACATCCTTGGACTCTACCCACTTGGACCAGTAGCGTAATCCCCACCCACTGCTCACCTATGAGTAATGACACTCCAAATGCTCTTACTGTTTGTCAAGCATGCTACTTACTTTTCCCTTTCATGCATTTACTCACTGAAATCTTCAAATTCAAAAATTGACTTCCTGACTTATCTTTCAATCTTTTGTACAAAGACATATTCACCTAAATTCTTACATACATCTAAGATATGATAATTTTCCTTGTGTATATATTATATATGACCTATTTAATCATGGTTTACTAAGAACTTTGATAGCCTCAACTGTATTAAAAAGTATGTTTCACTATAACAGAAGACTTTCATTTTAAGTATCTCAGTATTCATTAGTTGTCTCAGTGAATTCCCCTGAAATGCAAGAGTAATTTCAGTAGTCTTGATTATTTCTCACTGCTTATGCCACTTACAGATAAACTAAGAAACCATCTCCTATGATGATCATGAATTCAGCAGCTTAGCTCAGATCAAGACCACAGGATCCCCACATTTAATATCAAAGCCCAGATGTGCCATGATTCTAAAATTTAATTTATTGCTGGCTCTCTGAGCAAATACCTAATTGTTTGTTAAAATCAAATTTGCTCTTGTGACAGGATGAAAACTCATCATTCTATGTATCTTAATAAATTTCAGCATTAGTGTGCTCATGCTCTCACTGGCATATTTGAGATTAAATACAGTGCCACTCTCCTTAGGAAACACTGCCACAAGTACACCTGGGTGCACAAGTTTGTCTTAGTACTTTTTAAAATTCATCCATGGCCTTTATTTCCAGTACTGGCTACTCTGGATGGTCCCTGAATCTGTTGCTTCATGCTGGTTTTCTGCTGCTTTTGGGGGGAGTTTGTAAGTGATATTCAGTGGTGATACGTAGAGCAGAGCAAAGGCTGACTCTGTCTATTTGGCCCAGGTGTCCTGCCTGTCAGTTTTTGGAGTCTTTCTTCTCAGGACATATTGTTTTACCAGACAGATGTGATACAGATGGGCTTATGTGAGGAGGAGTTCATCTCAACTCATTCTGCCAGGAATCTATGAACTCCAGGTCACACTGGATAGAAATATGGCTTGCTTTTTGTTATGTTCTCTTCTCCAATATAAAACTAATTATATTGTCTTTGCATAAGGATTTCATAATACCAAGCATATTGATTATATTTAGCTGCAGTGAATAGTGTATAGATTTAAACTATGAACTCATTGACATGGACATAATGGCCTATATTCCATATGTGTAGAACTCAACATACAATTAGAGTAATCTTAGTGGAACTTCCTTTAATCTTGTCTAATATTTGTTTATGGCCAGCTGTTCATCAGAATCTAAGCTTTTTTTAACTTCTAGCCCTCCTCTCTGAACAGATATTTGGTTTTTCAGTATAATGAAGCTTAAAGCCATGGTTTCCATCTTATCACACACTATAAACCAATACATAAATTGTGGTCAAATGTAACCTAGAAATTAAAATGATTAACCCTGCCTTTGCAAGTAGACTAAGTGACATTATGAATTATTATGGGCATAAAATATAACAAATAGTTTGAAAAACCTCTTTCTGTACGGCTCCATGCTACAGTTACATGCAAGCTCAATCCCAGTGTGGGGTGGGGAGTGGGCACAAAGTCCCATCCACAGCCAAATAGCTATTAATATTGATAGCTGTTAGGAGAGAGGGAATAGTTCTCTTAAAGTGTGTAACTCATGGTACTCAACCACTTTCCAGGGACGGCCTTACACTCAAGAGTATTTGGGAAATGCTAATTGGACTTCAATTTTTTTATTTTTTAAAAAAATAATAATGTGAAATTGGGTGAGAATGAAGTGAGGGTGGATCTGGGAAGAATTAGTGGAGAGAGAATATGATTATAAAATTATAAAATATTATATACAATTCTCAGAATGATAAAGTATTATTTTAAAATATTCATAAAGACAAGGATATATAAAATTAAACACAAACATTTCTAAAAATACAAGAGAGAAAATGTAACTTATGATATATGTGATTTGCAATAAAAAATGACGAACGAATCAAACTTCTTATCAAGTTTCATTTATAAACATGAAGGCTAAAACTCCCATGTCTCAACCCTGATAATAGACATGAAGGAATAAGTAAGTGTCTTTCTGTAAAGCTTGGATCCCTTACATATTTGAATAAGCCTTTTGTTTTGAATGATCATTCTATCCTTTACCAAACTCTGGGGGAACTTTGCCATATGAAAAAATTGCAAGTTTTCATTATTATTTCTCTTTATTAATGATTATTTGCCAGGTCCTATGACCAATTAATAATACATTAACTAGCATTTTTAAAGAAAAGGAAATGAATATGAGAGTCTACTTTTCCTCATTTCTCAACCTGTGGAAGATACATATAGAGGCAGTGGCAAAATTTATTACATAGATTCTATATTAGTGAAGATTGTTCAAGAATTTTAACATATCTTTTTTTAAAATCTTTTGGTCTTAAAGTATATTTACTTTATATGTGGTTCTCAGTGGACCTTCAAAAATATTTAATTCTAATTCATTGACTCTTTGTCTTAATTACTTTTCTATTACAGGTAAGACAAAACAACAAGGTAGCTTGCTGTGGGATGGTCTTTCTGTATGCTGTGAATATGTGTTACTATCATTGGTTAAAAAAGAAGATACCTTGGCCTATGGCAAGACAGGTTATAGCTAGGCAGGAAATCCAAGCATAGATACAGGGAGAATAAAGGAAGAGGCAGGGGAGACTCTGCAAGCCACCAGGGGAACAAGATGTAATGGAACACAGGTAAAGCCACAAGATACGTGGCAATACATAGATGAATAGAAATGGGTTTATTTAAAATAAAAGAGCTTGTTAGCAATAAGCCTGAGCCATAGACCAAGAAGTATGTAATTAATACAAGCCTATATGTGTTTATTTGGGGCCAAGCAGCTGCAGAACCCAGGAAAACTTCCAGCTGCATCTGGTGTTCCAATAGGGGCCAGAATTTCTGAATAGAACCTGACAAAAGCTTAAAAAGGAATTCTAGACCCACAAAAACATGAGTCAAATGTAGCTTCTTGCTATTGGCATTTTTTTTCAGATAGGCTCTGCTGCTAGAGGCTAACAGATGCATGGCTCCTTTAAGAGAGGACTTCCTGGTTCATGCTGGCAGTACTGAGGTACTGAGGTTCTGATGGCTCTTTCAAGAGGTCCTGCTACGGAGCACTTAAATAGAGTTTGTGGGGAACATGTTGCAAGCTGCTTCATGACAGCATAGACCTACTGCATCTCAGAACTGGTAGTAAACCTACCTCCACCATGTTGAAAAACTGAATGGGGCAAAGGCATCAGCCAGGGCTTGCTGCTTCAGTCCTAGCCAGGCAGCTTAGCAGCTTAAAAACTTTTTGGTTCAGAAAAGGATTAAAGATACACAATAAAACAGATTCAGATGGAAAAAAAAATCTCTAAATGGGTTACACTGTGTTTTAAAATATACATAGGCTTGGGATAAAAAGAAAAGAGATAGAGAAAGTCCTTAAAAATAAACAGAATTTTTTAAAAAGCCACATAAAGATGGAAAATACACAGAGAGTCTGGATACTGTATATTGTGTTATCTTTGGGATTTTGGGGTTTTTTTTGTTGTTGTTGTTGTTGTTTTCGAGACAGGGTTTCTCTGTGTAGCTTTGTGCCTTTCCTGGATCTCACTCTGTAGACCAGGCTGGCCTCGAACTCACAAAGATCCACCTGGCTCTGCCTCCTGAGTGCTGGGATTTGGGATTTTTAACTGCAGAGAGACATTTGGTTGTAGGGACTGCTAAGTTGAACCAACATATATATCTTAAAGGTATCTTGACTTCAAAATTTGCATTTAAGGATATGTTGCTTAGGAAAAGAGGTTCTGCTTTTATTTCCACAGAAGATGAGAAGATATGAATTCCTTCCAGGTTAATATGGTTCCATCAAGGAATACTCTCTGAGATGTCTCCAATGGGACTGATGGCCCTGATGATCCAACATCTAGAACAGCTTCAAGACAGCTGGCTGAGATGGTACAGCCTCACAGATGACTCCAGTCAGGACTTGACCATAAGCCTAAATTTTCTTAGGATTCCCATAAGATTGTCAGGGTTCCCAATCATCAGGAAGTAGTATAGAAAGCTATGTCAAATTTCCAAAATATTATTTATGAATGTTTGTTTTTATTTAAAGGGATATATGATATAGAAATGATGAAAAAAGGTAGATTATTAAATCTACTTTAAGCCAGCAAAACAGCTGTTAATCTCAAAATACTTTACATTGGTATGGATTTTGGTTTATTAATACAAATTTAAGGTCAATTTTGCTATACTGTATGTATATTTCTACTCCTGTTTAGGATATTAAGTTTATACAGCTCATTTAAAATGTAATATATAATTTAAAACACAACTTAATAGTAATCTTAATAGTCAAACTTATTCTCATGTTAGTTAGGATCTCTACGTATACAGAGTTATATTTCATATAGATAGATGGTCTTCAAACACTTCAGAGACCTACAGAACATGGCATTTAAAATGTTTTAAGAACTTAGACTTTTCTGGACAGTGAAGCACATCTCTCCTGACAGCACAAATTACTTCAAAACAGATGATGGGCATCAAAGAAACTCGTTATGGAGTTAACTTACAATGTGGAAAAGGTTAGCCACTTGGGCATGAAACTGCTCTTGCTTGGACTGCTTGATAAACTAGACACTTATGCCCACAGGAAGGTGACCCCTAACTTTGCCAAAACAAGGCAGGATTGTCCTTCAGGTTCCTGTTTCTCAGAAGAAACTGCCAGACATTCTACAGGATACAGAGGAAAGTGACTGATGAACTTTGCCAATAGGAGGATCAGTCCTTCAAATTTACAGCTTCACTGAAAAGTATGCCAGAGACTCTAGGCCTGTAGGCTGAAGACAGATACCCTAACGTTACAGAGCAACTTTGGGTGACTGTCCAGGCAGCCAGATTTCTCTGTCATTTCTAGAATTTTGGAAGTTGCTTACAATGCACTTCCTCTTTACTTAGATAATATTATATTCTTTTGGGGTCTTTGATGGAGTTCAAGATGAAATAGTTATAATTATAGTTTTCCTTAGTTATAACAAAAGATAAATTAGGTTTAAAACTTTGACTCATGAAGATAGGATAGATGGTAGGATATTTTCTTTAATTTTGCCAAATACAAATGGACTAGATATTGTTACTGTAATTTTCTTGATAATTATTTTGTCATATGTATTTTTACTATGTTAAAATGAAAACCTTCCTTTTTGATTAGACAGAAAAGGAGAAGTACTATGGGATAGTCTTTCTGTATGTTGTGGATATGCATTGCTATGATTGGTTAATAAAGAACCTGCCTTGGCCTATGGCAAGACAGGGTATATCCAGGCAGGAAATCCAAGCAAACATTCAGGGAAAAGAAAAGCAGAGTCAGGGGAGACTCTGCCAGCCGCCAGGGGAACAAGATGTAATGGAACACAGGTAAAGCCACAAGACATATGGTGATACATAGATGAATAGAAATGGGTTAATTTAAGATAAAAGGCTTATTAGTTAGCAATTAACCTGAGCCATAGACCAGTTTATAATTAATATAAGTCTCTATGTGTTTATTGGGATTGAGTGGCAGCGGAACACAGGAAAACTTTTGGCTGCAACAGCTTATAGAAGAAATGGGTTTATTTGTAGATTACAGTTTCAGAGGGTGAGTCTATGACTATCATGGTGAGGAGCATGGCAGCAGACAGTCATGGGACTAGAGTAGTAGCTTACATCTTATCCATAAGCACCAGGCAGAGAGAGCTAACTAGGAATGATGTGAGCTTTTGAATATTCACATCTCACCCACAGTAATACACCTTCTTCGACAAGGTCACACCTCCTAATCTTTCTAAGAAATTTCACCCACTGGAGGTCAAGTATTCTAATATATGACATATGCCAGCCATTTTCCTTCAAAAATACTCATAGAATCTAACAGCTATAAAAGACTACTCTAGTGCTAATGTTTTAAATTCAGTATTGCTTGTTTCTACACTGCAAAAAGTAATTGTACCAGGATGTCACAACTTGGTCATGGCTTTGACTTAAATCTAGATCTTTGTATGGTCAGGCAATGTACCTCTTTATAGTAATAAAATTATAAAGGGCAGAAAAAAGTGTCTGGACACCTCTTTTGATGAATGTAGTTAACGTCAGAATGTTTAAAGTATATGATCCATGGTCATTAAAGCAAACTAGAGATCTTGTATTTGAAATTAGCTTACATTGTTTGAGGGCATCAGTATGTGATTTTTACAGCTGTTTCAACTGACTGGTGGTTTATGGTACATCATTTACTGGATCTAAGGAGTTAATGAGTTATTAAAGGAAATTATGAGAGCAGCATTTGCTTTCATAAATCCTCCTCTGAATAAATAGACATATAAAATATGCCATGCTTTTTGTTTTAAATGCTATATGTAACATAAGATTCAAGTTGATTAATGTTCAAAAATATTGCTAATTCTGGTTGTTTTCATCTTTCCATTAATGCTAGAGATGAACTATACAATTCCACATGCATTTGAGGTCTTGAATTTATATATTTGACATTCATTAAATATCTACATGACTTTGAACATATAGAGTTTACTAATTTGATAAACAGAAACATGAACATTCAAGCTTTCTTAGAATTAATTTGTATCACTCAGGGTTCTCTAGAGAAACAGGAATGATATAATATATCTATATAACTATATATATATAACAAGAGAGAGAGAGAGAGAGAGAGAGAGAGAGAGAGAGAGAGAGAAAGAGAGAGTATTTATTGGAATGACTTATAGGCTGTGGTCCAGCTAGTCCAACAATGGCTGTCTACCAATAGAATCCAGTACTTATCAGTCCATGAGGCTGGATGTCTCAACTAGTCTTCAGTATATACAAGAATCCCAAAGAAGTGGCCTCCAGTGCCTTGGAAGGAATGGCCAGCAGGAGCAAGAGCAAGCAGGCAAATAGAGCAAACTTAATTCTTCCATGTCCTTTACATAGGCTGCCATCAGAAGGTATGGTCCAGATTAAAGGTGGGTATTGCCACCTCAAAAAATTCAGATTAAAATCTTCCCACTTCAAATAATTTACCTAAGGAAAAAAATGCCTCATAGGTGTAGCCATTGCCTGGGTTTTAGTTAATTCCAGAGGTACCCAGTTGATAACCAAAATGGCCATCACATCATCACAAACACAATCTTGTTCTCATTTATTTGGAAATTTAAAATAATAAAAATAAAAAACAATAAATATTATGTGACTATCTTCTTTAGAGTAACAAGATTTTTTTTTCCTAAATAAAAATTGAGTAGATTTCTTTGGTGGGGCAGGGAGTTTCCTCATTCATTCACTTTTCTTCAGGCAGGAGGAATTATTAAGTGATTTCTCAAGCATCAGAAATCAGTCAAATTGTATGACGTTTCCAGACTTGTGTGCTAGTATATTGACACAAAACAGAATAACATAGCCCAAAGAAATTGTATATCCATACTAAATGGCATCTTTGAAGATGATTTACGGTCTTGCTTTATTTCTTGTAATTTCAGATATCAATTAACTAGTTAGAAGGAGAATGTTTTAGAAAAACACGATCTATGATAACCTTCTTATTAAAATTAGAGATGTCTTACTGAAGACTCTTGTTCTTTATTTTTTACCAAAAGTTACCTGTTTACATTGTTTAATGTTTCTATAGATACAACTATATCTATTCCAATGTACAGAGAAGGAGAAGAAAGATATAATTTAGAAATATACTTTGAACATTTAAAAAAATAAAGTAAAATTTATTTTAAATATTAATTCATTTAGAAGACAATAATAGAGTCTTTGCAGAATGCAATTAATCTGAACACTTTTATACATTTAAAAAGTCCCATCCAGTGGGTACAAAAAAACATGCCTATGGCCTCTCTGACTCTTGAAGACATTTCTCATTTTTCAACAATAACACTTTGCAAATGAAGTCATTAGTCAAGTTTGATTTGCTTCATTTGATGGATATGTAACCTCAACACAAGGCAAGGACATATTTGATTCTTTTATGATGAATTTGTCTGACTCTGAACTCAAGAGCCAGACTCTTTAATTCCTATCATTTCTCTTCTTCTCTTTCTCCTGCTAAAACTGACATCACATGGAAAGAATATAATTATTTAAAATGACTTTAATGGTGTTTTAAGTTAATACATAATTTATTGTATAAATATCTTTGTATTCTCAGCCTATAGACTTTGTATTTTAGGTTGTAATCATTTTTGTGGTCAATGCCAATTTGTTATGGAATTAATATGGACTAATGGATGTGGGTAAACCACCTTGATTTCTTTGCATCAGTAGGACGATAAACAGCATGTTAGAAGCTCAAACAGGAAGTGTAGATTCACCAGACAAAAGAACATAATTTTTTCTTGGCTTTTTCATAGTGTTAGTATGAGAGCAACTTAAAGTCATAAGGGCATAAATGATTTGTGGGTATAATGACTGGATACCTTTTCTAAACAAATTCTAGATATTCTTATCATTTTTAAGGGTGTTGGAGATAAAGAGAACTAGAGGTTGCATTTAAGCAGTATGTCCAGAATTCATGTCACTGATTATAGACAAGCAATGTAGTACTTGCCATAGATACTAAGGATAAAATGCTTCATCTAAGTAACTAAATTAAAGAACAATTTGAATTGAAGGACTTGACTTACTTAGATGTGATAAGATAACTGATTCTAAACTTCAGTGTATAATGTCTATGGACTAGACAATTTTTTTTGAAATTTTTATTTTTGAGAGTTTAATACATTTATATATACAAAGAAATTTGATCTTATATTTTTTAATGTGGAAAAAATTTCTCTGTTAAATAGTTTCCTTTAAAATATTTGATATGTTAATTGACTTACCAAGTCTGCACAGAACAGTAGAAATCC